>JALNIO010001914.1:0-45275 GCA_023509875.1 Rugonectria rugulosa | reverse complement strand
TAGCTGCGGAATCGTCGAGAAGTGGTGGTCGAGGAAGGTCGGTCGGACCGGGCGTTCGGCGCTGTGGAATATGTGGCAAGCCTGGGCATAATGTAAGGACTTGTCAGGTAGTGATTGAGACATCTGGGGAAGAGTATAGCGAGTAGTTTTAATTGATTAAATGGTTTATGGTATTTTTATTGCGATTTCTATTTAGAGGGGTAAGGAAAAGTGGCTCACTTGCTTGTCTGGCTCACTTACTTATCAAGTACGTTAGAGTTTAGGCAAATTTGAAACTTCTCGATGGATTCTGCGTGGCTTACAACATTCTACTCTAAGAACGAAATTGTTAGACATATCGATGATACCACATGCATTAGTCAATGGGTTTCGAACTACAACAGCAAACCGAGATCTTATCCTCACGTCTAGCTTTCTAGGTTTTCTCGCTCATATAGCAGAGACGAGTCCTAGATGGACCCGATCTGGTATCATCCTCATTTGAAGCTTAAGGAAAGCCAGCAAGAACGAGATATCCAGCGACCGCCGAGACCCAAGTGGGTTGAAACTCCCGCAAACATTCGAGACCCAGTCCCATAATTCTACGGTCTTCGAGCCTCTCAAAGATTTCCGTGGGAGTGGTCATGGGTTGAAATTTACGGAATCTTTTGATGGTACAGAACTGGGAAAAGGATCATGTTGCCTAAATCGCATGTTGGACTAGTTTGGACAGACGAACCAGGAAAGCTTGCATTACGGCAGGCCTTAAATGAAAGCGATGAGTCGATAGGAGAGACTTCAACAGCACCGGGCTCTGTTCTCCTTCTGGTGCCCTCTTTGCAAGTGAGACGCGCGGCCTGGTGAGTTCATACCCTAGACCTCAGCTTTTGGCATTTCCGGCACGGCGCAGAGCCAGGGTTGACTTGATCTTAGATTTATTATTTAAGAGTGGCTGGGAAAAGGCTAAACGTGTGTGATTGAATGAGATACTGCTTGCAGAGTTCGCATGATCAGCTTGATCGCCCGTTTGATTAACGCAATAATAGGCTCGGAAGAGAGTACATATCTATTTTAAGTGAACTATTTAATACTCAGACTCAAGCATTAGTAGTTGATGAACAAGCAAGCCTTAAGAATTGAGCGTGATAGTCTCTGTTATCAACGAACTCGTTTACTGTCCAATCCCGACGCCAATGCGAAAGAAAGGTCCATCGTCCGTCCTCATATTGACGAAATTTGATGATTCGTTGGAATGATCACATTATTCCTGAGACCAGAGCAGCATGTCTGTAGTTCATAGTTGATCTAGGAGATAGGGTACCGGACGGTGATAACTTCACGCTCAGCTGGTAGTGGATGGCTACCCACATGTACTCGTAGAGTGAAGTAAACCTAGCTCATACTGTGTCTTCCGGCTTGCCCATCCTACACACTCTGGCTTATCTCGCCGATTACGGCCATGTAAGACTTGTACTAATGGTACGTAGGGATCTTCCTTGGTGCATCGTTGACGACCAACTCCCAACAAAATCCATGTCTTATGATACACTCATAGGGGGTAAACTTAACAAACTCGGAAACAGTTCGGATTGGGTATTCCGTTCATGTCCTTGAAAACAAACATCCCATACATGAATACAAGTCGTATAATGACGTATCATGTATGCAGTGCAATCAAGTATTATGTGATGAATGGCCAGCCATGGTTGACTAGCTGGCGGCAAGCAAGAGTGAAAGTGAGAGTGGACGGGCGTCAAAGCAAACAACTTATCAAAGGTACATGTACATAGGTAGGGAATGTAGCTTACAAATAAGCTAAATCTCTCTTTCAACACTAGTATACCGGAGATGTGCCAGTCGAAGCCAAGTCATGAGTTTGTAAATCGTTCCTTTATCAGCAGCGAGATTTCAACTCTGATACATCACAGTAACTTTGAAGAAACAATGCATTAGGATTCCTCCATTCTGTTCAATGCATATGCCGGTGCTCACAAGAAAGGTTAGGACACGGCATGTCCAGCATCTAAACTAATGCATGGTCAGCAACAGCCTGGTGCATCTGAAGTTGCTCCATCACGGGGTGCATTCAATGTATCACGTCCCACCTACCCTTTCAGGAACTTAACTGTTGAACATACATGGACTTGGACTTGAATCAAGACGCGTCAGGAACTGGGCCAGGCCAGACTCAGTTCTCACCCCTCACACTCCCTGCATTCTCTCCTATCCTCGAATCAGCCGTACAGCTGGGAGCCACACAACCAACTCAGCAGTACATGTGCCTTAGCGTAATTGTATTGATACTCAGCTGCAGATGCTTCTCAATTATGAATCACGAACCAACACTGCTGCATAATTACGTACTAGAAAAACAACGGATAAGGAATCGGGGCCTCATTAACCAGGATATCACATACCTATCTGAACGAATATAGCGACCGGTGAAGCCGGCAAGATAGTGTTTGTGGTGCGCGGCCCACCGGCTTCTTGTTTGCCTCATCCTACAAGCAAACAATCCCGTAGCTACTGCAACATTACTTCAAGAAGGCTTGGCTAGCGCCAACGGCAGGCAGAAGGTGGACTGTGACAGGCCCAACAGCGTGGGGGATCACCACCCTTCTCCTATGAACGAGATGACGCAAATTTGAGGCTCTGCGAGTTCTGAGCGTGACGGATGATAGGACATGGAAAGGGCAAAGATCAAAGAGCAAAGAGGAATCGAGGAGATGTCGAGGAAACTTGGTCAAGACTCGGCGAGACACCGCAGGAAAGCTCAAGTATAAGAAGGGCAGCCATCTCATCGTCGTAAATAATCTTCAAGCACAACACACTCAACAGCACTGCTCTCAAACTATTACTTGCTTTGCACTCAATCCACTCTTATAACCTCGTTTGAACCAACATCTTTCATCATGGCCCCTGCCGCTGTCCTCCCCGCCGTTGACCTTTTCGCTGCCCAGGCAGACAAGGTCGTCCGCCAGGACTACTACTCGTCTGGTCTTCGGGCTCGCTTCCAGCTCGACGCCCAGCGTGTTGCTCAAAAGCCTCCTCAGGAGCCCTACGCCGACATCTCCTACGATGTCGACGAGGAGGCTTTCAAGAAGCGCGCTGCTGCTCGTCTTGCTGCTGGGGGCCTTCCCACCTCTGTCCCCAAGGGCTGGCCTACTGAGCTCACGGGTCCTCTGGTTTGGTCCACGGACACTGCGGACGATGAGTCCTCGTACGTGTACCACCTCAAGGAGGATGACCTTGTCGAGGTCAACGAAGCCTTGGAGACCTTCAAAGGTACTTGGGCGCACTTCCCCCTCTTCCTAGTGAGACAAGCACTAACACCACCGTCATGCAGGCCATGGACTTGACGGCAACGAGGTCTCCCGGAAGACCTTTCCCCTCCCTCGTCTGAGCGCCAGACTTGACCAAGTCTGCAGCGATATATACGAGGGTCGAGGCTTCGCCATTGTCCGCGGCCTTAACCCCGACGCTTACTCCGTCGAGGACCTCACCATTGTGTACCTTGGCATCTCCAGCTACATTGGTGGGCGCCGCGGGAAGCAGGACCAGCGTGGATCCATGCTAAGTATATGGCTGCATAAAATCCGCGTCTGGATGGCCGACTAACCTGCTGCAGTGCATGTGATCAACCGTGATCAGGAAGAGCGAGATCGCCAGTTCAGCCAGGACAAGGTGAATTGAACCAACAAGACGATTTAGCGTCTTTGACTGGGAGCGTTACTGACGTTGGGTTCCTTCTAGCCTTTCCACACTGACACCGTCACGGATGTTCTCTGTCTGTTCACCCAGTCGCTCGCTGATACCGGCGGCAGCAGTGTGATTTCGTCCGCATGGACCGTTTACAACGAGCTGGCGGCCACTCGTCCCGACCTCATCCATGTCCTCGCGGCATCGGACTGGCCCTTTGACACGTACGTACATGGTTCATTTACATACACACCCCTCCCAGCTAGTGTCTCCATATCGTCCTAACGGTTTTCCCTTGCAGCTTTGGTCGTAATCCAGCATACTACACTCGTCCCGTCCTGTTCCACCACCTTGACAAGGTCATCATGTCCTTCTCCCGTCGGCTCCTCGTGGGCCACCTCCCCTTTGACCCTCGCTCCCCCAACATCCCCCGCTTGACGGAAGCCCAGGCCGAAGCCCTCGATGCCGTGCACTTTATTGCGCGTAAGCACGAGATCAAGCCGCGCATGGTCCGCGGTGACCTCCGCTTCATCAACAATATGGCCGTCCTCCACCGCCGCGAGGCCTTTGAGAACAGTGCCGGTGCTGCACGTCATCTCGTCCGCCTCTGGCTCAACAACCAGGACATGTGCTGGAAGCTGCCCCCAACCCTGACCATTGCGTGGGCCCGTATCTTTGATGATGATGGTCGCGATGAGCATTGGGACATTGAGCCTATTCGTGAGGGCGGTAAAGTTCTCAGAGTCGCCGGCAGCTGTGACTGAGTGGTGACAACAAGCCTCACATATCTGTCTTGGTGTTTTACTCTCATTTATTCACCGTCAGATGTCATTACTTCACAGTCTTTTATCTAGATTTCAGGTTTCCCTTACACCTGAATAAAAGATGCTCAATACAAATTGTGAGAAGTGCCATAATTCCTGCCTTCTGTCCATATTCCCCCCTTTCCGTGCCAGATCTGCCATAAAGCAAGGTCAAACTGTTGGACCTGGCACCCACGCGTTCTCGTAAAGCTGAGAAATCCAATAAAAATCATCATTAAATTGTTCTTGACGTCGAACTTCCACCATCTTTGAACCTGTCACAAGTGTTAGTTGGCAACGCCCGCCAAAGCTCCCGCTCGCACAACTTACTCCTTCCGGGTTCTTGGATCAATTTTGTGGTTTCGTCCAGAAACTCAATCTGCTCTCCGTCCAAGCTGGCTACTTTTTTCAGCTCGCGAAGGCCATTTGCGGTATTACAAAGTTTAAAGGGCTCCCTCCCTTTGTTGAGGTAATGGAAGTGAGCTAGTATGACGTTCATACCAGTCTGGTGTTGGCGAATGCCGTGCAGGTTGGCATATCCCTGCTGAAGCACAAAAGTTAGCGTCCTTCTGTTTGCCAAGTTAGCTCGAGTGTTGAGACATACCCTGCCATCATACTGCTGACCGGTCTCCCAGTCTCGCCGTGATATCATAGAACAACTATGCAGCAAGATGAATTCGGCCAAGTAGATTGTGAACCAGTTTTCCCGCTTGTTCTCCATGACCAGCGCCGTCAAGTACCGCAAAACATGATGCTGCATCGGCTGCAGTACTCGGGTGTACATGATACACTCCATCTGAGCAATCATGATGACAGGGATAGGAACAACAGTGTGGAACGGGCTACTGGGGTCATCCACCGCTTCACCCCCCAGTTTATCCTCTCCCACGATGTGCTCCGGGTTGCTAGTCTTTTGGCAAGCAACCCACAATCTAAAGCAATTAAGCAAGAGGGTCCTTTGCATGTCAGTCTAACGCACTCGGGTCAGCATTCTATTAGTCCACAGGTCCCGTCCAGTCCAGTTCAGCTTACCTTGGCTTCCTGACAGTTTCGAAAAGCAAACCAGTAGGTTTTCCAAATTAGCTCGTCGGCATCTCCGACAGTGGCCTTGATGTACACTGCCATCATGTCATCGATCCAGCTTGACAAGACGTCCCCAGCCGCCTGCATATCCACCAACGCGTACCGTGGAATCGTATGGGTTTTTACATCGCCGCCATCGCTAACCCACTTCTCCTCGAGCATGTCGCCTTCTACAGGTATAAACTCTCTCACATCGACCTCGTAGGGGGCTTCGAGGTAGATCTGGGAGAGCTGAATCTTTTTGATCTCAACGGATGCCCAGTCCGTGATATCGACGGGAGCCATGGACTGCCACCTTTTGGAGAACATTTGATAGGGCATATCTTGCTGCCTATGCAAAGTTGAATCATTAATCTTCAACCGCAGGCATGGCAACGACCGTATGGTTGGCTGCCTCAGTCTCTGGCAGGTCAAACACTGGCCTTTAGGGTCACTGGGATCAGTTTCGCACTGTGCGAAGGGAAGTCAGTGCATTGGAATGCCATTGGACAAGAGGTTGTCTCACCCTGGTCTTCTGCATCTTACATCTGATGCAAGACTTCCACTCCCTTGTCATGGCTGTCTGGATTCGCATGTCTCGGTCGTCAAACGGACCCCTTTGGCGTGGAGCAAACGGGCCCGCATTGCGTACATTGCTTGTGTGTCGCGGGGTGAGGCTAGGATTCTTAGTTGCCCTAGCTTTCCGAGCTCTCTGATAGGAGCAGGTTAGACTACGGGATAGGGTGGCAGTGACATGAGCACTAAGAGGGGTGTTACCTTTGGGATATCCCATTTTTTACGAAACGGTCCAAGATTTGCTTTAACGGGGTTCTCAAAGATGATCGTTCTATCGGGCGGCATCAATTGCGTCGAAGGTGGCGGGGGTTGACTCAAATCCTGAATACGAGGAGGCGTCGCGATTACCCAAGCTGAGACCGTGCTAATCGGTGCTGGGTGGTGTGCGACAGTCAACTGTTGATGGGAAAAATTCAATTGTGCACCCCCTTGAAGGACCAGGGGGGTGCCGGTGTCTGGAAATGCATGATTGTAAGACATGGAAGTCGACGCGGAACCAACAAGACCAGAGGGTACCCATTCGGGAATATAGGTTGTTGGCTGGCTGGCGCACCCAAGCTCGAGGCCTTTGGTGTCTTCCAGAGCTTGGTTGTTAACAACCTGGGAAGTTGGAAGCGAAGTGACAAGCCCAGATGGCCACTCTAGCGGCCGCGGAGGCACAGCTGGGTTCAGGATGGTTGGATACCCCCCTGAGGCCATGGTTGGCGACGCCTCAAAGCCATGTGGGAGAGGCGAAGGGTGGTGACATTCAGTGGCAACACCCCCGGTCTCACAGTGTGCCTCCGAGGGTATGGGACCATGGGACACATCGCGCCCTGGGCACAACGCGTACGCGGAGTTGTTGGGGTCACCATGCGGCAAGTCTGGGTTGTTGGTCGGATCATCCTGAGATGCAGCCATGTTCCAAGGGGTCATGGTAGCAGATCCTAGCCACTCATGAGAGCGTGTTTGAGGAAACCGGTGTGAGAGGCGCACCAAGCCGAGTCCACTAGATGGACTAGGGTGTCACAGGAGAAGGGAGGTGGCATTAAATAGCAACTTTGTGAAGTCTGTAGCCGTAAGCCGCGGATTGCACAGAGCCTCACGAGGGGTAAATTGGGTACGGGACGGATGAGGTTGGGTGTCGACGGGGGGTCTCGAGAACCCTGAGCTCACGTGAAGTCGACCACCCCGTGCAGGGATAAGAGGACCAAGGAGACGTCTGCGGCGGCGTCTGCGGCTAAATGGATCCTGAGTCGAGCATCAACGTATCATTGGTTCCGAGGCGTCCTATCCAAGACCCCGGCTGGCAAGTGTCTACGGCTCAGCCCGAGAGAGCCCACTCACGATTTGGCATTGTCCAATCATGGAACGAGATTATCTACGACCGGTGTGTGGGTTCAAGCAAGGGGACGGGGGGATCTAACCAACAGGTGGATAGGCTGTGAGGGATTGAAATTATTGCAGAGCCTTGTTTGCTTGTTTGCTTCGTTCCAGCTGCTGACTGCAAGTCGTCGTCAAGGCGCACCGCATCCGGAGCCACCTCCAAGCCCCGTCGTGACCATGGATAACACGTCGTGGAAGGCCTCACAGGAGGTTCGTACCGATACCTCAGACATGGACTTCAAAGTACATACAGTGACAATGTTCCCGGAAACGAGCAACATCATGGACTACCATCCCCAGCAGCGCAATGGATCTCACCCATTCCCTCGTCGACTCCGCCTCGAGACCGAAGTTCCTGCTCGAGCATGGCCGCATCCGCTCCGAGTACAGTCCCCAGTCTCCCTCCCGTCTCTCTGGCTCCATCCCTTGGCCTCTCTCCCCTCTCAATCCCAAGAACCGTGTCGACTCGCTCGACGTGACTCGCTCCCGCTGGCGTATTGATGGAGCGACCGTCTGTGGGACAGTCTTCTTTGCCATACCGCTTGATCTCTTGTCTGATCTCCCCCCTCTACGTATCTTGGTCATCTTGCCAGACCAAGCCACGTTTCCACCTGCTCTACGTATCACACTCGACGCAGCCCTTAGTGTCCCTTTGCGAGACGCTACTGCCATCGCAGACTTGGGCATTTCCCGTCATATCTGCCGTGCACTGGATTACCATTGCAATCAAGATGCTGGCTTCTTACGTCGATACTCTCGACTCCCTTTCGCATCCTCAATTGTCTTTGAGAATGTCACTGCCAATGTCAAGGATATGCGGTTGACCTTTGAGCCCAACTACGAGCTCGAAAAGAAGACTGTCGGCCTCAAAGCCCTTCAAGACCTGTGGCCTGAAGTTCCTAGCAATGGTTGGCCGCAGACCTTGGAAGTGTCTCAGCTGCGTTTTGTACGCCAGCTTCATGACACTGTCAGTCTCGTTCATGCCCCCGATCATGATAACATCGTCATCTTCAAGTCTGCCGTTGGCTCTATTGATCATGTCTACCATGAACTTCGTTTTCTTCTTACTGTCCCGTCGCACCCAAACATCATGACTCGACCTCTTGCCATTATCACAAAGCGTGTAGCCTTTGGTGGCAAGCAGGGTGTCGTAGGCTTCCTCCTCAAGCATTATCCCAAAGGGTCAATCCGTGATCATCTCCCTGCCCTGCAACGAATTGGATTCTTGTCTCATCATCTTAAATTATCTTGGTGTCGTCAAGTCACATCTGCCCTCATCCATATCCGCGAGATAGCAGGGACATTCTACTCTGACCTTCGTCCCGACAATGTCCTCCTCGACGATAATTACAACGTTGTCTTGTGTGACTTTGAACAACGCGGCAACTGGCATGAATGGTGCGCCCCTGAGGTCCTCTTTCGACAATACGCAGAGAACATTCGTGCTGCTTTGAACACGTCTGCATCTGAAACCCCGTTCGAGCGGCTTCTCACCGCTTATTCGAACGCTTTCGGGTCCAAGACGTCTGTTCAGTCCAAGAACTTGCCCTGGTTCATGCTCTCAGCTCAGGCGCAGGATAAAGCGGCCGTATACACTCTCGGCCTCTTTATCTTCACTGTCTTTGAGGGGTTGAGTAACGTACGGGGAAGTCTGATGAACAAATGGCCTAGTGACCCCGAGACTGCGTTCCCAACAGCTCGTCTCACACCGTCAGTAGTAATGAAGCTCGTCAAGTCATGCACGGGTGATGCTCCAGAGTGGACAGATGTCGCCCGGCCGGCTCGACCCATCCGCGTCGGCGACATTCTTTCCCTGGAAGACCTAGCTCGCTCAAGCAATGACTCTCATAGACAGACTTCGATTATTCTAGAGGGTTTAGTTACTTGGTGGTCATTTGAGATCAGTAGAGCAGAGGCTTTCATCGATAGTGAGGAGTGGCACACGCAAACTTTTGCTCAACGCCGTCCCTCTCTCCAAGAGGTCATGAATACGCTGAATGAAGTCGATGAGGCTTGTCTTAGTCCCCCATAGTGCAGATCAAGTAACATGATAATCTAAACAGTGTTCATGTCAAGACAATAAGCTATGTATCATGTAGATTGCAACCGTAGATTTCAGTGTCTTCTCAAGCCCAGCTCTTGGTCCACTCCCTGCCTTCTACGATGAGGTGCCTCTCCGCCAGCTGTGAGTCATTCCAACGGGCCAGAGAATTAATTCGCACCGGCCGACAACCAATATATGACCTGCGACATCGGCTTTGCGTATCCAAGCAATCTTGATTTTGTAGGCTTCAAGTTCATTTCATGTAAAGGAAACTGGTTGTCGTCGTAGCATTATGCATTCTCCAGTTTATATTACAACAACCCAGGTCTTAGCTAAATAGGCTCATCTGGCTTTCGAAAGGTATGCAAACCAATTACTAGGTCTCAAAGGATAATAAATAAGAAGTTGCAATTTCATTTCACACATGAACCAGAAAGCTAGCATAGTTGTAGGTTCGTATTTTGATCCTCCTCCTTCCTGAGAAGAGGTCAAGCATAACAATGTATTCATATCCTTGTTCATTGAATTGTTTTAAAGATAACTTGAATGCAAGCTTTATTCTATAGATACTATAAATCAGATAGTTTAAAGAATGCACCTCGGAAGAGCAAGATTAATATGCCAGGTTCGTAAAGGAAAACAAAGACCATAAATCATGAAGTAGGGACAGGAACGTATGAAGATGGGCCAGGTGAGACATGTGATGTTCATTGCGGTTTTAATACTGGCATTATATTTCAATTGCAGTTGCAATTACAAGAAACCTGAATGCAATGCAGAGATCTCTTTGTTGTCAGATGCCTGCTGGATGCCAATATATGTTTTCGTAGATCCGGCGTGCCCTACAGAGCGCCATCACACTATCATTACATGCACTCGTAACATCTAGACAAACAGAAGTTTGCCAGCCGTTCCTCGCAAAGAAAGAGGCACAGAAACACTGCGGGACAGGCCCAGATACGAAATCCCAAATACTCCTAACTGTGATGCTCATTCTTCTTGGCCTTGTCCCTTATTGTCAGCCACCAAGCTCAATTTAATAATCGCAAGCTCCTCTCATCTCATGGGCTTGGCTAAACTATCATATCAATTTATTACTTTTCAGGCCTTTCTTGGTAGTTATTTATAAATGAGCAGGACTCAATCATCCTTAAACCGCGAATACTGGACTGCAACTTATCCAGCAAGCACCGAGTATTGAAAGGAGGGCCTGAAGAAATAAGAATACAGATTGAAAGGAGTTAAAGAGCTGTTACGTGGAACGGTTATGCCTGAATGCGACATGATGCTAAAAATATTTGCCAAGGCAACAACTATGATGCGAGCCATCAAATCACACCATCCTCAGGCTTCCATTTTAATTTAATGAGGTTTCTCTGGTAACTATATTTGCCTACACCAAGTTGTAATTCTCAACTTGATGCCTAGCCTGACTGTGGAAAATTGAAAATTATCGCCATCAACTAGACCAGGCATCGCTATTGTTTTCTTGGCGGGTGTCACATCACCAACACCTGACCTCACAACTTCATCTTTGATCGGTTATTGCCTAAGCGAGAATTTATTTAATTCTGATGCCTATATAGAAACTCAATTATATAAGGTACATCCTCTGAAGTCAATAAATGCATTCTCTCTAAAAACTTACCATCCTTGTAACCAGAATTATCACATTTTACTCGTTCATTCCAACATGTCGGCAAGTTCATCCTCTCCAGCTTCACCTCAATTCGCTAACGCAATCACAGAGCTCATCCGGGTGAGAACATTACGCAAAATACGAACCTCTCCCTACTAAGTCTAACCGTCCATTTAGTGTCCAGGTTGCGACCGAATGCGTCGCGGCCGTCAACCAACTTCACGGAAAGCGAGGCGCGACCACGCCTCGGTTCGTCATCTTCAAGATCTCCGATGACGACAGAACAGTCATTGTAGATGAGACTTCAACGGAACAAGATTACGAGGTCTTTCTTGAGAAGCTGTCAGCAGCCGTTGATGTCAAGGGCAAACCGTCACCTCGCTACGCGGTCTACCAGGTCGAACTTGACTTTGGAGAAGCGGGCAAGAGGTACGGCTTCGCGATTTATTCTTCGCCGAAGGAATAGAGAGTCTGACCAGTCGATAACTAGGATCAAGAATGTCTTCATTTCTTGGGTACCCTCTACGGCGTCCATCAAGGTACGTAAATGTCAAAACATACTTGGGTTTTCGAATCTTACTCATTTATAAAGTCGCGCATGCTTTATGCTAGCACCAAGGAACATTTTAGCAGAGCTCTCAACGTCGGGGTCTCAATCCACGCGGGTGATTTGGAGGATATTGAATGGGATGCGGTTGTGAAAGAATTGACTCGTGGCAAGGTGTATTAGAACATTCGAGTTGATCTACATCGCATGTGTAACTTCAGATACATCTATTTACTTCTAAATCATACTCGTTACTCTACATATTCTTTAGATTGAATTCAATATCTTCTCAACCTATTTCCAATCTCTTGAAACAAATCACAAGCGCAACTCCAGGGTAAGCTCGGTGAAGCGTCGGTGAGCCCCTCCGCACAGACCAGCACTTACGGCCCTCACCGACTCACCCCCGCAACCGGCAAAGTAAACAAAAGCGATGGGCAGTCTATCCTTTGCCGTCCACCGCTGCACCATTATCATCCCCTTCGAGTCCCAACGCACCATCGCCACGTCAGAGAAAATCCACAATGTCTTCAAAAGAGTCGTCGAAGAGCAAGGACAAGTCCAAGGTCCACAAGCTCTCCCTCAAGGGCAGCGCCCGCTTGGTAGCCGAGTTTGTATGTGCCCTCCTGTCCCCCCCGGACCGCTGATGGCTTCGCATAAACTAACGCTTTGAACGCAGTTTCAATACTCGATCCATACTATCCTGTACGCTCTTTACCCCTTCGAGTCTCCAGCGAAGCCGACTGACACCCCCCAGTTTCCAACGAGGCGTCTACCCCGCCGAAGACTTTACAGCGTACACCTCCCCTCTCCGGTCGATTGATCTCCGAATAGCGAAGCTGACATCGTCTCCAGAGTCAAGAAATATGGCCTCAATATGCTAGTCTCCGCCGACGACCAGGTCAAGGCTTACATCAAGAAAATCATGTCCCAGCTGGACAAGTGGATGGTCGGCGGCAAAATCTCCAAGCTCGTCATTGTCATCACCGACAAGGACACTGGCGAGCACGTCGAGCGCTGGCAATTCGACGTACGATTCGCGACCCTACTCCACCCTCTGCCTCTCCCCAAAGCTAACGACTTGCTTCCAGGTTCAAATCTTCCAACCCACCAAGTCCAAGTCCAAGTCCAAATCCTCCTCCAAACCCTCCGACCAGGAGAACTCGAGCGCCGCGACCCCGCTCCAGACGGGCGAAAAGACGGAGGCAGAGATCCAGGCCGAAATCGCCGCCATCTTCCGCCAAATCACCGCCTCCGTCACGTTTCTCCCCCAGCTCAACGGCGACTGCACCTTCAACGTGCTCGTCTACGCCGACGCCGACTCCGAGGTACCCGTCGAATGGGGCGACTCGGACGCAAAGGAGATTGAGAACGGCGAAAAGGTCCAGCTGCGCGGCTTCAGCACTGCCAACCACAGAGTAGATACGCTGGTGAGCTACCGCTTCACGGAATGATGAAGTGCCAAGCGCAAGCAGGGAAGAACGGGCTGCTATGTTGCATTTTCGAAACCCATGTGACAGCGAGGAGGGCCTTTATATAATGAGTAAAGGGGGGCACAAAGCCAGGATGGCGTTGGACGGCGCGAAGGAGCATTATGGACTTTCATTTCACACAACTTGGGCAAGAGAGTCGACAGATCTGTACAATATTCGTGGTATCTATTCGGCACTTGTTGCCTTTCTCCGCACATCTTCTATAACATCATCTGAGATGTAGTTGATGTGTCTCACACTTTTCCATGTACTTTGTTCCGTCATCTACGTCCGTACCGCTCCCGTACCCAAGTACACCATCTACGCCTTGTTATCCTTGAACCGAGTTATGACTCAAACCCTCTTGAAGAAGTAAACATAGGCAAATTTGCGCATCTCCTGCACCTCGTGCGCTTCGACGACCTTTTCGTCGTTGAAGAGCACCCAAGTTGGGGCGTTGTCCAGCAACTTTCGAATAAAAGCGACGTAGTGGCTGTAGAGAAAACCGTTAATCCAAATTCTTGGGCAGGAAAAAAACACAGATTGTGGACTTACCCAGCATGAATGCTGGTTCCCTTGTGGCATACAATTGAGCGCAGCTCAAAGTTGGCAGGGAGACTTGCGCTCCCAGCGGGCTCCTTGGGAGCAGCGGCAGCATCTGTTGGAGCGTCCTCGTCAAGCCCCTGATCATCAGGGTGGCTGAAAAGCCACTCCACAGCGCGCTCAACGTCACCGCCTGTTTCTTTGAGAGCCTTCTTGGCCTGAGGAGCAGCGAATCCCATGGCACCGAGCATTTCGATCTTTTCGGGGTCCGCCGAGGCACCACCGGCCGCCGATTGTCCACCTAGGTCAAGAGGCAGGTCAATATCCGGGTCCTCCATATGGCCAAACAACCACTCCATGGCAGCATTGGCATCCGAGTTTCCAGTAGCATGTAGGGCGCGCTCGCAGCGGTTGCGAGGAAACCCCATTGCTTCCAACTGAGCCAAGGCCGTAGGCTCAGGGACAAAAGCGGGAGTCTGGTTCTCGGGCTCATCAGGAAGCTGCTCCTCTGATTCTTGAAGTCCATGAGACAGATACTCATCAAGAGGGAAGACATCGTTGGGTACAATAACTGGAACATCAACCTTGATAGGAACCCAATTCACCACCGTCATTTTCCTAGCATTGACGACAAGTGTATCAGGGAATGTCTTAAAGAGTGATCGTTTCGTAAAACCATCCTTGCTGCCACAAGCCGAGCAGGTCAACTCGACCTTTTCGGTTGCGGTGAAGTTGTCAAGGCATTCCTTGAGGGTAACGGGTTTGTAGGCAGCGGCACTTGCTTCAGCTCCTTCTTCAACTGGAAGCTTCTCCAAGGGAACATCAATGAAGATGTTGTCTTGCTCATTGGTGCTATATCTGACCTTTTTGCATCCAAGACACTGCAGGCGCTGCTCGAGGACAAATCGGAACTGCTGGGTTGGATCACTGAGCGCACCGGGGTGCTGAGACCGGGTAATAAGCTTAAACAAGTGTTGAAGAAGTTCAAACGCATCTTGCTGGCGCATTGTCGAAAACTCTTCGTGACCACGCCCCATCAGATGCTTGAACATGGCAGGAGCTAAACCTTTCTGATGGGTAATGCCAGGCTCTCCAGTGACATCGGGGTCAGGCTTGGAGTATCTACCAGACCAAAAGCCGTCGGCAAGCTTCCGAAGCTGTGTTTCCAAATCTTCAGCGGGATCCTGAACAATCGGGAGATCATCGTTGGGTCGAAAGTAACGGTCTTGGAAAGAAGGCATGTCAAAAAGACACTGGAGAATACTGGCAAGATAACAGCTGTTACCCAGATTCTTCAAGCCAGTGAGACCGGGGCCAAACAGAGGCTTGAGTTCCTTGCCATCTTCAGTCGTCATGCTAAAATCCCACTTGAGGTTTTGCTCGATTTGCATCTCAGTCAAACTCTTTTCCGTCTTTTGCCGCTCAGCAAGAACAATCCCCCAATGCGCCAGGTGTTCGCCCAAGTTGTCGTCGATGCGCTCCTCGTCGCACTTGTAACAGTAGACATCGGCCGTACCCTCGGGGGTGATTGAACCAAGTTTGACAGCTACACCATGGCCAGATTCTTGAGCATGACCCAGGGCGTGCGAATTTCCATCGACACCGCCCATCTGCTTGCGGCCACATCCAAGAGTGCCACACTCCAAGCAGAGCCAGAGATTCTCGTTGAGCTCACAAGAAAAGCAATGCCCAAGAGCGCCTTGCTCAATCTTCCTAGAGGCATGCTGTTGAAGCAGCAGGATGTGTTCGCAGCTGGTGAGCTCCTGTTCCCACGCCTTGACTTCCTCCTTGCGAGAAAAGGTGTTTGCTTTCAAGACACTGTCGACGATGGGGGCAAGCTTGGGATTCGTCTTGTCCAGCTCTGTATTGCAGTCGAGGCACTTGACAGCCAGGGCGGTATCGTATCGATCCTCGTCGGTCTCGGCAGCGATGGCCAACTTGGACATTTTGGCGGGAGGTTCATCGCGAACAATGACCTTGCGAGTTCGGCGGATGTTGAGGGCGAGAGGGTGGCCCTGGAGGACATGGTGAAGTTTGTTATGAAGTCTATCGCCGGCACAGCCTCCGTTGAAGCACTGCAGGCAAACGTCGAGTCCGTTAGGATCGTCCTAGAGCAAGGCTGTTGTCAGCGAGAGGGTCGTCTCGAGGCGGGCGGGTGCAGACTCACAATAGAGTCGAAGCACTGGGTACAGTCTTCGCGATAGACAGACTGAAATGGAGTCGGAGGCGTGAGCCCTATCAATCAAAGAAATGATTAGCTACCTCCTTTGTAGTGCTGCCTCGCGTGGTGGCAGTGAACGTAGCTGCTCGCAAGTTGAGCTTCCAGCTAGAGCTAAGCAGTGCTACAAAAGATTGGCGGGGTCAACTTTACCGATTGACTCGAGATGCGGGCACACCATGGTCGCAGTGAAGTCGTCTCTATTGTTTGTTGTTTTTCTGGTCGGCAGGAATGTGGAAGATGGATATGGATATTCGAGGCCAAACCAGAAATTCCAGGGTCAACGAGATTTTGTTGCTGAGAAATGAATTGAGCTTCGTCAGCTACAGAGCAACAGCCATGACCTTGACACACACACGTCACTGCAGCCTGGGAGATGCAGGCAAGCAGGCAAGCAGGGGCCCGGAAGAAAGCTGAAGGCGGGGCACAAGTCCGCCACAGCTTTAGCCACTTGTTGGTCAGGCGGAAGCCAGCCACAAGCCACATCTTCACATCTTTCTCTCTGACCCAAACGGAATCCTCCAGAAGTCCGTGTTATCATAGAAACATTCACTAATACACTCATTACACGGCCTCGGTCATATTCGGAAACTTGTTTATTCGGAGCCGATATTTACAAGTCCTTATCGGTTAATTTCATTGTGTCTTTCTTCTAGAGCTTCATCCCTGCTGCTATCTCCTCAGCACGCAATGTCGCACACCGAAGCAGGCATTAGGATGACCTACCCAAGACGCAGATTCCCCTGTTTCTCGGTTATCAGCTAGCTCAAGACGATTATCTATCTGTATTTTTCTGTAGACCAGGCTGTCATCTCCATTTGACCCAACACCTCTCACCATGTACTCAAACAGTTCCCCGCGCTCCGGTCTCCTCGACATACTCCTCTTCGCGTTTCAAAATCTCCCTCTCGGCCTTTGTTCGAGGCTCCTGTGGGAAATACTTGACGATTATGGGGATAGATGCTGCTAGTAGTGTGCCAAATCCAGTGAAAGCTCCCGTTGTGGCGAATCCTTTGATGAAGTTTGGTCCATCTGAGGAAGGCCACAATCGACTCCCATACACTGCAGAGAGGTTACCAACCGAATTCACCAACGCCATCACCACCGCTCTCTTCTCAGGCGGCAGAGAGATCATTTCCGAGGTCCAGTTCAGAATCAATGGCAGGGCTGTGTACAAACCCGCAATATAGAAGCAAAGCATGGCATATTGGACTTTGTCGTTATCAACGGCGATGCAGACAATAGTGCAAACGAAACTGAGGGCGAAGCAGCCAGTGATGTGCCACCGACGGTCGCCAGTTTTGTCCGATGTCCAAGACAGAAATACCAGAAAGACAGCGCCGACCATCCAGATCGGAATCGTCATGTACTGCGCATGAACCGAGGTGTAGCCCATGGACTCGACAATGGTCGGGATGAAGTAAGAAATGGTGCACGATCCAAGGTCCATGACGAACAAAACGACAAACAGATAAGTCCTTGGATCAGCCACCGCAGCCTTGAAAGCTTGCCATGGTGTAAGTCGGATGCTTTGCCGGCTCACACTCGTCCGACGGTCGTGGATCATGCGCACGACTGCAAGCTGTCGCTCCTCCAACGTCAGACTTCTCGTGGTGTTCTCTGGAAAGTCAAGGATGACAAATTTGAGCACAAATGCCATGAAAATAGTCGAGCATCCTTCAACCAGGTACAACCAGCGCCATCCACGAATACCCCTCATACCCTCCATGTTGCCCGTGATGGCGCCAGCGAGCAGACCACTCACAGCACCCGAGCTGACCGACGCAGTATAGAAGACGCAGAAGCGCTTTCCTACTTTTTATCAGTATTCATATCTCCAACAATGAGAAGTTTGCCTACTTACCAACTTCAGCTTTTTTGTACCAGCACGTCATTAAAAACAGTACGCCAGGGAAGAAACCGGCCTCGATCGCACCAAGGAAGAATCTCAGCGCCAGCATTCCTTGATAGTTATGAACAACCGACATGACAGCGCTGATGGTACCCCATATAACCATTAGACCGGGGAGATACCAAGATGGTTTTGATCTTGTGAGGATCATGTTGGACGGAACTTCGCAGATGAGATAGCCGATGAAGAAGATGGAGAGGAGCATGGCGTATTCTATCAAGCATCTGTAAGTCTCGAGCAAGTACATCAAGTTCCGTTCTTACTCACCATCATCTGTTAGTTTGAGATCATCCTCCATGCCGGCAACTTTGGCATTTCCCTAGACAATCGTCAGTCACCCAATCATCTCCCCAAGACGGAAAACCCACAATATTCTGTCTGTCAATGTAGGCCAGGATATACATGAACCACAACGCAGGAATCATGATCAAATCTATCTTTCGAACCAAGCGCTTCTCAGCCTCGCCTCCTGGAACGTAATTCGCAAGAGCCTGCTCGAGTTCAATGTCATGCTCCGACATGACGATGGGCTTCATGGTGCCTTCGGCCACATCGCCGGACTTGGCGCCCTGGTCTTCGATCTTGACATCCGACATGTTGTCAACCAGACGATTCAGCCCAAGAAATTCGGGACTCAGTCAGGAATCTTCACTTGTCCGAGTTGATCAGGGAACCGTCAAAGGAAACAGCTCAGATAGCATGGTGTCAAGCGATCTTCTTATAGCTGCCATTGTCGACCTAGTGACCTAATCTAGGACAGGGTCTGAGTCGCGAAGCGAGGTTCGAAACCCCGGCTACAATACCACACAACGTGTGCTTCCTCTCTTATCAGGTTCAAGCACACACCGCCGACCAGTCATGCGAGTCGTATCTGAAGCCAACGCTCCATGAAACCTAAGCCCCGCAGTTCATTCATGGCTCTCTTTTCCCCGCGTTTTGTTTATCTCTGCACGACAGGTCAGCCCCGCTTCGTTTGCCCGTCGATATCTGACTATATAGGTAACTTGCTGGCCAAGGTTTGTGCCGGAACTGCTGATCACCGCGCCACCGGTCCGGTCGCCGAGTTTGTCCACCGGTATATAAGTTGGAGTCGCCGGTCGCGGTGAGATTAGAACTGGAGGTCCACGCTTAATCATCTCAAACTATTGTCCATTATGGTATCACAACTTCAAAGGGTGCTTGAAGCATTACCAAGCATCACACTTGCGAGGTTTCTTAACTCTTTCCTAGATATACAAGTTCTGTCATGGTATGCGCGAGACGACTCATGGCTTGTTTGTAGTAGTTGTGCACCTCGCCGAAAAGGTATCTGTCTTGAAGTCACACGCTCAGCCATTCGACCGAGATGTGCCAGAACCTCGAGGGACGTAAAGAAGAAGCATGTGTCTGGCTTAGTTTATTATTCAAATGCTTTATTTCATGGATGTAGTTACCATGAACTCATCGACAGCACATGGTGCACAGAGCATCTCACGTCTGTCAGGACTCTCTGCATGCAACGAGACTTGAGCTATTCTAACTCAGAGAAACCAACTATGGGAGGCCGGCATAAATGGATTCAAGATTGGTCAAATCAACCCTAATTATAACAGGCATACCAAGTATCCAGACCAATGGGCGCATTTACGGGAACGAACGCTCGCGGGGTCGAGAGAGCCCCTCTCCGCCGGGGAAGACTAGCAGACACGGATGAGCGAATTACAAATGCAACGTGGTATCTGACAGATTGCAATGTTCACACGAGAATTGACTGCTTCCATATTGGGTTGGCCGGTATTTTACACCTATTTACCTGATCTTTTGTCCATCAACGGTTATCATCCTCACCGGACCGGATGATTAGTCCCTCTCACCGAAATGGGACCAGGATATATACATCCGGCTTATCAAGTAGCTGCATCAGAAGTGGGTGAAGTATGACGGTCGCGCTGAATCATGAGAGGCTTGTCAACAGCTTTTCTCGAAAGGGAAACGATTCAAATGAAGGTCCAGCAGGGCTACTTTTCCGGCATTCATGCAGGTACATGTAGGCGCATGAATATCATCGATCCGAACTTGGGAAAGCCTTGATAAACAACCCGAACCAAAAGCGATACTCGTCGGCTACAGTGAGCTCATCCTCAATCATAATTCTACCGCAGACTCTATTCTAACACAATTGTAGTAACGCAACTCATCTCATACAATGTCACCACCCAACAAGCACGTCGTGTTCGACGTCGTCGGCACCTGCGTCTCCTACGACGCCATCTTCACTGCCCTCGACACGCGCCTCGGCGACAAGCTCCGCGCCCAGTGCATCAAGTCTAAGCTCCTCGGCTACGCCTGGTTCGAGGCCGCCGAGCGCGAGTACACCTACCTCAGCATCTCGAACCGCTACGTGCGCTTCTACGACGTCTTCCGCAGCCTCTTCTACCGCATGCTCTGGATGGCCGGCGTCGAGGAGCCGCGCGCCTTCGCCACCGACGAAGACCTGGCGTACGTGCTCGAGCGGTTCATGGACCTCGACGCGCGCCCCGGCGTGGCCGAGTGCTTCGCCATCCTGAGGGATGCTGGGTTTACGTGCTGGGCGTTCACGGCGGGGGACGTGAAGAGGGTGAGCGGGTATTTCGAGCGCAACGGCATCGACATGCCGGCTGAGAACTTCATGTCATGCGATTCCCTGGGAATCGGGAAGCCGGCGCCCGAGTCGTACCAGCCTCTGTTGAAGAAGTTTGCGGGCGAGGAAGCTTGGTTCGCGGCGGCGCACATGTGGGATGTGTCTGCGGCCAAATCAACAGGGTGAGTTGTCGTCCCACGCCACGTCAAGTTAAGAGTCATTTGGCTAACATGATTACGATTCTCAGGTTCAAGGGTGCATATTGTTCAGTTTGGGAAAAGGAGCCGTGTACAGATCTCTTTGGGACGATGGATGTCATGGCCGACACGTTTCCCGACATGGCGAGGAGGATAGTAGCTGCATCGAGGGGGTCAGAGTCCAAAACGGAATCCAAAACAGAATCGTGATAGGATCTTTATAGAATACAAAAGTATTAAAAATATAAATAATTCGGTGCCTTGCTCAGCCAAAATTAGACTACATATTGGGCGATGACCGTTGGAGTATTCTTCATCATCTTCATGCAGCTTAACTTGACTTGCAGCTATAGGACAGCTCCTATATGCACCAATTCGTTCACGACCTCCCTTTAGTGAAATGACAAACGCAATCCATCCTCTTGTCTTTCCAAGCAGTAGCCCTCACTTCCCAGGGAATGCCACTCTATTAGGCCATCTCGCCGATCTCTTCCTCTGGTGACGTTGGCCGAGTTGATTCGCCGGCAGCCAGAAATGGCCCCCGATCAGCCATATCTGAGACCGGCAACTCACACCAAATTTACCGGTCGCTTCTTATCAGAACCAACTTATCTATACCACCCCCATCGTAAGAAAGATTGCGGGGACATCTCGATATCGCAAAAGTCAGTTCACCCTGGAAAAGCAAGGGTAAACGTAAAGCCCGTATCATGACGCTGCGACAAGCCAGATCAAGGCGGGTCTCGGATCACCCGACAGTTGGACCTTATCTTCAGGACCGAAGGGAAACAGGACTGTCGTCACCAATTAGAGCCAAGCATATGATACTTAACGCCAGTCATTTGCATAATACCCGTTTCGTTGTCTGAATCGAAAGCCAAGTGTCTCCGATAACTGCCCTAATTGGCCAGTTGCATATGGCATCGTCGTTGGCGCTGAGTCGTCGATAAAGCAACAGCAAATCACGTTCTTATGGATCATGCTAATCTGTACAATGTGCAATACAATTGAAGAAAGACGCGGAAGAGGTGTATAAGTCTTCTGACATATACTATTCCATTACGACGCAAGTCTCGAAGCGACCTCTTGTTTCTAAAAAGGTGTTGGTTCTCACAAAAAGACAACCACTTTGAGCGGCACCGCCTGCCAACTAACAGGAAGTATGGGTGCAACTCATTCCCATCTCTGTAAGTAGTATATAGTTTTGCGAGGACGGGACTATGCTAATAGATAGTAAATGACATGGGTGTTGGAACATGGAGAGTTGATTTGGCAATAGGCGCAGTGGTGAGCTCGTGGAAGAAGCTGTGTTCCTATGTTGACCAGCGTATCTGAAGCAGAGGCGCGCTTTCAAGTGCGACAGAACAGCGAGATGAAGACTACAATTTCGTAAACTTCTCTCATTCGGTCCATGTTTGCGCCATCGCTTGTCGTGTAAGAATAACAAAGTACACGATTAGCGGTCACTTGATCAGCTTCACGCCGGGACTCTGCCTAGAAACCAGGGTATTCGTTATTATGACATAGATGTCTTAATTAAAATAAAAACGATCCTCAATGTGAGAATAGGGAATTAAGATGGCATTCAAAGCTGCTTCGTAAGAGAGCAGTGGCACGGTGAGCCAGAGCCTGCCAACAGTCAATGCATCACTGCGGACTCCGGATGTAAGGGCAGGCCTGTAAGCGATAGCTGCTGACTGGGGTATTTATGAAGCAAGAATACAGGTAAAGTGACGGACAAGCCAAAGAGGATTCATCTAACCATTTCAATTTGTCTTCCTTCTTTTCATCTTGACAAGAATCTCCAATTATAGACATCCCACGACCACAAATCCCAAGTCTCATGTTCGTTCGGTGGTCGAATTGCGGCGTCTCGACTCATCCGCCATGACCGCACAAGAAAATCCACTGCACTTCTCCCTTTTTGTGAAAACCTGCATAAACAAGCTCCCCCGCGCAAGCCATCTTCACTTGCACCATATATAAAGTCATCATCCTCACCCTCAGCCAAAGATACGGACCGGCAACGACCACGTTGAAGCTGCGCTTTTGGTCCTAGGCCAAGAAAGCCACCAGCGAAAAAGAGGGGAGCGGGCCGGTTCAAGCGCTGGGGAAGCTAAATACAGGCTTCCCTTTCCTGCGCTCCTTTGCCCTCTCTCTCCCGGACTATGGCCGCACTTCAGTCTCCGGAGACAAGGCTTGAGACATGGACTCGCAGGCCAAGCAGCAGGCGCTTCGTCGCATGTCTCTGCAAGATCGCAAGCGAGCAATCAGGGCGTGAGTATTCTCAGACGATGTAGACTCTGTCTCGCAAAAGTTGTAAAGGGGAGGAACAGGATAGTTGACATAGTCTTAGATGCGACGGGTGTCGCCGCGTCAAGGAAAAGTGCGATGGCGGCGTACCTTGCCGGAGATGCATCCGGCTGCGCAGAAAGTGCGAGTTTCTGGGCGCCGTTGCCAGAATCGCTGATCCTACGCAGGACATGACCAAGGTGTGAGTACTGAAAACGCAATACGGCGTCTCTGCCTCAAGCGACCGCTGGCTTATCCGACTTCAGGCGACAAGGATCCCACCATCAGGTGACATCGGACCTGCTGAGACGCATCAACTACATGGAAAGGCTTCTTGTGCACTACGCGGGGGACATTAAGCTTGATTCCGAGTCTCTTCGTCAGCTTCTTGAGACAGTCGAGGATGAAGTGCCGCAGTCGCCGCCGTCGCAGTCGAGGGATGAGTACGCCGCGTCTCACGTCTCGGATGACTTGGGAGCTGAGTTGGAGAACTGCACCGTGAAGCCTCTTGGGAATAACATTACACGTTTGTCTCCTTGCCTTCTCTTGAATGGATGAGTACTCACTTGTAAACAGACTACTCGGGCGAGTTTTCGCATTGGAACTTTTCCATGAGGATAAAACGCTGGATTGACCAGTGTGTCCCAGATCCATATCTCAACGTACGCAATCATCCCTCCTCTCACCAAATCAGGCAAGAATGGCTGACCACGTTCCAGGAAAACGACAACATGTCACAGGTCAAAGAGTACTACCGCGCAGAAGAGCTTCAATCACCCTCTGAGACGTTTGCGTCCCTCGCTTCGCTCCCCCCTCGGTACATTGCCGATTTCCTCGTCCAGTCCTTCTTCAGGCACGCCGAGACCAACTACTTCTACGTGGAAAAGGGCTGGCTGCTCGAGAAGCTCGACCTTGCCTACGGGAACCCTGCTTCCATGACGAGGCGTGATGTCGGCACCGTGTGCATCATCTTCATCGTGCTCGCCATTGGCACGCAGTACGCATATCTCGACTCTCAACCAGAAGAGGATCAGAATCTGCACGATGCGGATGCCAGTCCCTTCTCCGAGGACAATTTTGGCGTCATGCTGTATCAGCAGGCTTGCAAGTTGGTCTCGGATGTCATCACCATTGCCTCTCTAGAGAGCGTTCAAGCTTGCCTTCTGTTAGGAATCTACACGCTTCCTCTTGATACATCAGGATTGTCCTACATCTACCTCAATCTAGCCGTCAAACTCGCAATACAGAACGGCATGCATAGAAAACAGCCCGAGGACGGTCTTGACCCTGCAGTTCGCGAAACTAGAATTCGGGTCTGGTGGACCGCTTACACCACTGAAAGGTAGCTTTCTTTCCACTCGAACCAAGCAAGGACAAAGGAACTAACGGGCATGTAGACGTGTATCCATCTTCCATGGACGACCTGTGTCGGTTTTGAACAATGACATTGACGTCAACATGCCCGTCGACCGCAGTGACCTATGGCATTCATCCACCCCAGCTCACACTTCAGCCATGCTCGCAACATTGCGGTTGCACGGTATACTGGGTGCAATCGCACAAGAAATGCAAGTCCTAGCCCCTTTCCTGGCCCAAATACCAACCACCGCTAATCATCTCCAGATCCATCATCAAAAAACACCCAAAGCACGAAACCGCCAACGGTCTCAGTCGTCTCCTCGAGCTACGCAGCGACCTCGTCACCTGGTGGAAGACTCTCCCTGATGCCGTGGCATGCGACGACCAGTCTCTCAAGGCCAGCAGTGACCGATCAGCCATGCACCTTCGCCTCGAGTACTACCTCGTCCGCATGTTTGCCGGCCGTCCGTTTATCCTCCGGCCCTCAGGCCGAAGCAACAGTTCATCGGCCACGCCCACCACCCCAGCAACGCGGTCCGTCAGTCCGAAAAAGTCGGATCCCAGGACTTTGCTCGTGGCTGACTGTGTCGCTGCCGCTCTGGATGTCGTGGACACGTGTAAACTGCTGCACAACAGCATCGGTCTCGCTCGGGCATCCTACACCGAGTTCAGTGCCTGTCGCGCAGCCTTGCTCATCATCATCTCCCAATGCCTACAGGAGAAGACCGATAGGATCAGACAAGCCCTACGCGACGGCATGGTCATGATCAAAATCATGGCTGCAGGGGGAGAATCAGCCCGCTCCGAGGTATCCCTCATCGAAGCCTTTGAGCGAGCAATCTCACGCCTCGACTCGACCGAGACCATCGTCACGCCCAGCGAGTTCACCGAGTCGGGCTACGCGCAGTTCAAGAAGTGGGAAATGCTCTGGAAGAAGGACACGGTCAGCCAGGAGGCCCGCAACAACTGGTCCCCTCGTCCCATGCTCCCCAAGCCCAACCTATCCGACGGCTTCGGTCACGGGGTGGCCAAGTTTGTGGCTCAGGATGCCACGGCAGCACAGGCAGCGGCTCTGTTCTCGGGCACTGACCTGAACCTCGAGTCGTTCCCGCAGACAATGTATGAGTTTTCGACCATGTTTGGGTTTGGGCCAGGGTCGGAGAGTGTTGGGGAGGCGAGTGGAGGGAATGTAGATGGATGGGTAGATCCTCAATTAAGGGACGGTAATTTCAACGATGAGATGTAATCTTTGTTTGGGTTGAGATGGTTATGACAGTTTACGATAATGATTTTTTTTCTTTTCTTTCTTTTTTTGTTTAGATCTTTAGACCATGTTGGTAGTTGATGCTCGAAAGGACAGCTAGGGTATTCTATCAGTAGGTAGGTAGACATTTTATACGGAATAGGTATTGGTATACATATTCTTGTCCAAAATCCTTCTCTTGTAAACCACCGTTTGGAAATTGTCAAACAAATATCTAGACTTTCCTTTCTCTTCCTCTTCGTTTGAATAGAATTGAACGATGTTTTACTACTCTACTCACCTCTGGCAGACATACTAGTGGCTGGCAATGCTGTGCTTTAGGGTAGGTTGCTCGGCTGGAATTGAAGCGAACCTCGGCAGATGTCAAGCTCACGTTCCACGGTGAATCCCATTGCAAAACGGTTGCATAAAGACTGTAAATATAGAAGATCGACTCATACGTGCCTTTCGGATCACCCGGATATTCACACATAAAATCATCATGATATGAGTGTTTGTGGACGCATTTCGTACTTCGTATTGAATCCTAGCAGTAGCCGAGGCCGCATACTCTCGGCGCACAGATCCGGATATTTGCAAAGTTGGAGGCGACAGCAATTACAAATATCTGAAGGCGGGGCAGCTCGGTCCATGCTCCGTCTGCCCTCCATCGGCCAGAGACTAGGAAATAGTGACAGAAAGATGACGAGGCATCCCCGAGGCCGAAGACTATCACCGAAGAAGAGTTCTGTCACAATCACGATACTTGGCTGACTTTTATTGCTTCAAGGAGATGCTCGGTGTTTTCGAATCGGAAATATGTGTTTCTTTCAAGGTGGTCAGCATATGACTCAGGAAACACCCGACTTTGGCCTGGCAACCTGGACAGCCATCATGAATCGGACGCTTCACCGAACGAGAGAACGGAAGCGAAAAATTCACAGTCCGACATGTCCGCTCCGTGTGGCCGTCAATTGCCCGCCGGTATATTCTTACTCCGACCGAGGAGGGGCTGGGTAGCAGCATAAACCCGGCTGCCACCAGCCAAATTTCCCCATGCTGCACACAAGGGAGAGACACCAAGGAGACCTGGCTCATCGAGTCCACTATTCCGCCGCGGCCGCGGGGCTTGAACCCGCGGTTGGCTTCCTGACCGTTTTTTTCTGCTCTGAACACGGGGATGAGATTACAACCGAGATGCCAGCACACGCACATGTACCGGAGACGTAGTACCGTGCTTGCCGTGCTCGCGGAGATAAGTGTCTTTGGGAGAAGGCGTCATAATTATCACGTGGTGATAACGAGCACACCCTCATGTTCATATCTGATGGAAGACGTCAGGCACTTGCCACCAGCCCTTACGTCAAGTCAACCCAAGTTCCTCGTGCCAGTCGAGTCCCTCCAGACCTCCAGAGGGTCAAGAGTGGTTCTCAAGTTCTCAACGGTTTTTGCAAAAACAGAGATCGGCCACAGGACTCAATTTAGGTTCGGACTAGGAATGCTGGGCAAGGAAGGAAGGACCTCCAGCGGTGCCCTACCTGAGGGTGATATTATTAATTGTGAATCTCACTGGACAGCGACTGCATCTTATCAGATGCTCCTTCCCTCCGTTGCATGCCAGCCATGGCCCAGCAAAGTGCTCCAAAACACCGACAGTCCGCGCTTTCCCCTTCCCCCATAACCCCAGCTAAAGGAAGCGAAATGGCCAATGGGAAGGCGGGAAAGAGCTCCCCTAGCCCCATAATAAGTGGACCACGCTTGCTTGGATTATGCTAGTGCGAGGGCTTTCCCACAGTAGTATAGATACAAGGTGATGTGCCATTCAATATACGCAAAAGAGGTACCGGTACAGTCTGCTCCCAAATCCCCCTTTGGAATCTTGCCTTCTTCTCCGAGCCCCGAGCCTGCAAAGACGTAATGGCCGAGCAATCGAAGCTCTCTCATTGGCTCTCATTGGCAAGGGCGGGACCCTGTGATGCATTGGCCGAAATCGCCATCCTCCTCCCAGCGAGCGATGGATCCAAGGGCCAAGTCCCGCATCTTTTTTTGTTCCCAAGCCCGGATCGCCGCCCATCTTCAGCTTTGAAGAACCTCGCCTCCACAAACCACCACCCTACGAATTTGACCCTTCATTCTCACTTCTTCGTACAGCGACAATCAGGCCGCAACCCATCTCAAGCCTCAATTATCGTCTCTGCTCTGCTCGACTCGTCCCGATACCGTCGACTGCGAGAATACCTCAATTCACCCCTTGGCATCCACGAAACCGGAGTATCTTACCCAGTTTCCGTCCACCTCACCTATATCGGCCTCAACCTTTGAGATACCCTCACAAACTACATTCACAATGTTCTCCCGAGGACTCCGTGCCGTCTCCCGACGAGCTGCCATCGCTGCTCCTCTGGCTCGCCCCTCCATTCTTCCCGCGCGACAGCTTGCTCCCGCCGTCGCCGTGAACGCCTCCCGCGCCTACCACGAGAAGGTCCTCGACCACTACTCGCGGCCTCGCAATGTTGGCTCCATGAACAAGAAGGATCTCGACGTCGGTACCGGTCTTGTCGGTGCTCCTGCCTGCGGCGATGTCATGAAGCTCCAGATCCGTGTCGACCCCGACACGCAGAAGATCTCCGACGTCAAGTTCAAGACCTTCGGATGCGGTTCCGCCATCGCTTCCAGCAGCTATCTCACTGAGCTCGTGCGCGGCATGAGCCTGGATGACGCTGGCAAGATCAAGAACACCGAGATTGCCAAGGAGCTCTGCTTGCCTCCCGTTAAGCGTATGTCCCTCACTCATGCACCATCCCCCCTCATCGGAGATGTATGACTAACCCGATTTAGTGCACTGCTCTATGCTCGCTGAGGATGCCATCAAGTCTGCCATTTCCGACTACTACACCAAGAACCCTGACGCCAAGTCTACCAACTTGGCTGGCACTGGCATGAAGATGCCTGCTCCTCAAGCCACCCCCACCGCTGCCGCCATATAAAGAACGAATATACCGCTCATTCGCATATTTGCTCGGCACCTATAACATCACCACCCATACCAGCACACACATACCTATATTCGGAATATTTCACGGGAACGATACCCAGCTCGGGCTTACGGCGGAAGAAAAGGAACACCTGGAAAAAGAAATGCACCTATTTTAGCGGCGCAGGTGATGCATGTTGGCCAATTGCCACACGTGCACGATTGACGGCACAGTTAATCAGTCTTTCTCTTGTCCTGAAGGTGGGACAAATTACGGGAGTCTGGGGTTTTTATTGCTTTTATCTGATCAGAGAAGACGGGAACTTGGAAGGACAGAGCGAGAGTCAAGAGGAGTGTTGAATGAACTGTATCAATTAGGCATGCACTGAATGAGAGACCTTCTGGGCGTCATGGCATTGGTTGCTGTGGCTCATCTACATGGATGATTTAATGACATGTGATTCACGCAACAGCAGACATGGTCGATAGTGCTGCTCGCTGAGTTGGGACGTGACCTGGAGATGATGGTGCCGACGTGGACTCACCCAGGAGCGTAGTGGCCAGTCTACGACTACAGTCGACGAATGCATTGGCCAGATTACCCATCTACATCTCGGACTTGTGAGACCGACCAGTTCATCATGACAGATACCTTGCCGATACCTTGCCAGCTGCGCCCCCCCCTCCCCTGGCCGTGCCCAAGGGCGACTGATTGATAAACTCGTCTTATCAATCTGATAATACGGCTCCGACCTGCCCTTCCCTTTGTTCGGGCTTTTGGTCAACGACTGCCCGCGGCGTTTCGTCTCCCGGCGTGACGCAGCTGGCCCAGCTCGTGCTATCGTCTGTGCGAGCGCGTGGTTTGTCTTCCGACTTGTCAGGATACCGGCGAGGAAAACGACATGATTTGGAGTTTCTCGTCTGGTTCGCTTGTTTTGTACACCGCCCCCCCATGCCGCCGGGGTCGGTATGGCTTTTTGGCCTTTTGGATATAGGAAGAGTTTGGTATTACGACATTGGAGTTGTTTCTGGAGTCATGACGGGGGTTTGGGAGAGGGAAAGGGATTCGCGTCGGGGAAGGGGGTTCCTTACTTGCCGTTGGGCTGATGGTTCTGTGGTGATCTGGCGATGTCCATGTGAATCGAACTATTTCGCTGTTCCATGTAACAGCGTATCGTGGTCTCTTTAAGTAGTCAGGGGCATCATCTTGTACCCAAGAGCACACACCCCTTAGACGTCGTCCCCCTTGTCGATCCCCTCGCGTTTCCTCACCCCAAGCTTAATCGTCCCATCGTCATGGGCCATCGAAACGCATCAGGCCATTTTCCCATCATCCACGTTACATTTCGCGGGGTACCTTGCTCAAGGAAACAAGAAGACGCTTACGCCACGCCCGCATATGCGAGTAAAGGGACCCGACGGGCAAATCGATTGCCAATCTTTTTTTGCGGGGGGAGGAAGGATTTTTCGTATCGTCGTAAAGAAGGAGGATTTTGATGTCGGCGTTGGCCGTGGGAAGTTGAGGGACGAGGTGTGGTTGGTTGTTTTATGTGATGGTACCTGGCCTAGTCTGGTCTGGACTAGGGAAGTCGTACGATGCTGATCGGGCACGTCACGTTTTGGCGTCAAATGAGGAGAATTTGTAATAATTCATTGCTTATTTGGATCCTACGTGGTAGTCTATTACTTATTAAAGAAAATCCCTTTCGCTCGTTTGTTGGGTTCGTTCTTGTTTGCCTATGTTCTCGGACTCGATATCATGATATACCGTTGACACCTCACTTACACCGACACTCCAAAGCCAACACTCCCTCCTCACAACACGACCACGCCTGAATATGCTCGAAATAATAGTTCATGTCGTATCCGAAATCCGCTCAAGCAACATGAACACCGTGGAACCCCATCGCAATCGCAAAATCCGCCTCCGCCCTCCCTAGCTCGACCATCGTCCTCGCATCAAGACATAATAAGTACGCCGTCTCCGACACGCAATCAATCACAACACTCAGCAAAACCCCATCGTCTTCCTCGGTGCTCCCCGGACGTGCCACGAAGATGGGCTCGCTGGGTAGGTGTCCGCGGGGTCCGGACCAGATGGTCGCCTCGCGCGTGTCCACGTCCGTCTTGGAGATGGCGTCGACGATGGTATTGAGGCCGCGGTTGGGCAGCCCGTAGACGAAGCGGTACTTGCGGCATGCATACGATGGGTTGATGGTGGGCAAGTCGCCGGCGTGCGGGCCGGGAATGGTAAAGACTCTTTCTGCCTTGGCTGAGAAGTCGTCCTTGGTCGTTGCGGATCGTGGTAGAGTGAACTTTTGGCGAACGAGCTGGGCCTTTGCCGTCTTGAAGCGTCCGTTCTCGAGCCAGTACTTCTTGGCGCTGTCGTTGCGATCCAGTATGACATCGTAGTAGAACCCATTGATGATGTCATGGTTGTCGTATCCGATGTAGTCCAGCACCAGGCTCGTCTGCTTCCTGCCCTGCTCGTCCTCGTCCAGCTCCTCGAACGCGTTCACGCTGTGGAAGAAGAAGCCCGCGGGCGTCGAGAAGCGGGCCACGACTCCGCCGCCGTGCCTCCGGTCTATGACGAACCACCGGCAGAACCTCGACTCGTGGAAGGGCTCGATGGCCTCGATGACATTGCGATGCCACATGACCCCCAGCCCGTTCCACTGGTAGTGCGACGACGGCACGCACAACACCACGTAGTTTTGCGACAGGAAGAAGCTGTGGATGTAGGCGGGCGGCGCCGTAAACGTCGCCAGGATCTCCGTCTTTCCCGAGGCGGCGCTCACGCGGAACACGCGGTACGTCGGGAACCGGCCAAACTCGACGTTGTAGTTGAACAGGTCACCCGTCTCGGGGTCGCGCTGGGCGTGGGCGCAGGACACGGGGCCGCTGAGGTCTGGGTGGAAGGCCGCCTGGGTGACGGGGCCGATGGGCGCGAGGGACGAAGGGTCGATGCGCTGCATGGAGGCCACGTCGGTGGCAATGTAGAGGTTCTCAGGCCCCGTGCGATGGCCAGACTTTGTTGGTTTGTCCTTTGGCATACCGGGGACGTTGGCGTGGACGGTGACGTTGTAGGTGACGAGCTTGGGCTCGAAGACGCTCATCATCTTGGAGAAGATGCCCACGCAAGGGTCCGACCTCTGGCCAAACGAGACGCCAGACCGCCAGCCCTTTTTCGTGACGCGCTTGACAAAGTCCTCCGACTGCCGCCGGGACGAGTAAGTCACCGTCGTCTTGCCGTCCGGGTCGCTCGGCGCCGCAATGTCGAAGCAGTGCGTGTGGGCGAACCCGTCGAACCAGTGACTGACGTAGAATGTCCCTTTTGAGGTATCGTCCAGCCTGCATTGCCCTGGGCCGGTGCGATACAGCAAGCCAGCGGCCCATGCTGGGATGTTCCCCGTGACCTTGAGAGGGATAGGACCTCGATGCTCTTCAAGCTTCTCAAACTGTGGTTGCTGCACATCAGCGTCTGTTCGGACCAAGGTCGAGCGAGTGTAACAAAGAAGAAGAAGAACAAGACTTACAGCAGCTTCATTAGGCCATTGCTTCCAGGACTGAGCGAGCATGTTCCGACGAGTATTCTCAGCGTCCTCCGTCTCGTCAAGCTGGGTGCGACGAAACGTCCCCACGCTGTTGACGCCCGAAGCCGCGCTCTCAGCCATGTCGTCTCCCAAGGATGTCGAAAATAGCACAGCTCTTCGTTTCCGCCTGTGTCTCTCGGTTGCGCGGAGTAGCCGAAGTGACAAGGAGTCGCAGCGAGCTCGTGTCCGAGGGCACAACGGTGGTCTTTGGAAGGTGACACAGGTACGACGTGAGAAGGGTGTTTTCCGGATGGTGGTGACGTGTGGACGAGCGAGCAGGCGGATAAATAGACGGACGAACACGGGGAATGAGATGCGATGAAGACGCTCGAAAGACAAGAGTGGTGTTGATGAGATGTGATTCATGTGGTTAGGAAAGGAGACGAGCCCGAGTTCAAAGCGGGAGGGCTGGTTGTCCTTTTTCAACTTTTCAGGACCTAAGTATCCGTTTGAGTGTAGGTCTAGTCTTGTTCAACAACGGATATCGTTTTGATGAGAATGGGCTTCTCGTGTTGAGACGTATTCTGCCACTGACACGCGGAACAAGGCCGCGTACTCTGCAGTATAGCAGACACTCGATATCACGTCCCCCTCCTGCAACACCTTGTGTCGACCTTGACCCCCTCGGTGGCCGTGGTTTCCGTCTGCCCTCGCCTCGCGCCCCGAAGATGTCGATTCCTGGGGCCGTTTGCTGGCGGTTGCTTGGTGTTTGCTAGCCTAAAAAGAGGATCCCTTTGTTCGTGTATAAGAGAGTGCGAGTGCGAGGGGGCTTGATTCAATGAGGTTGGGTGCTTCAAAGGCAGCAGGGTCTCACTGAGTAGCAAGCATGCAAGGGGGGTTGTAAGCTACGCCGCAGGTGATTTGGCCCTATTATGAAAAAGTCATTGATATAATGCCAAGTTCGATGTTGAGGTGGATAATTGGAATGTAGATGTGGGCGTCTGGGCTGGAGGTGTCACCAAGCCAAGTGAGGAGTTAGTCTATAGTCTCGACGAACAAAGGTGATTCAGTTCAAGTATGGTCATGGACGACTTTGAATGTCATTCAGGTCCTTGTTCCTGTCCTCTATGCCATAACCAGAACCCTCCAAGGCCTCAGTACATGAATTCACCGACCTCATGTTCACATCACCAGTCTACTAACTCGACCCCCTCCCAACAAGCAAATTAGACGCCTCTAGAACGCACCCACCATCTAATAGTAACGGCACTCCTCGCTATGGAGACTCTGGGATTGGACAGAGCAGACCGGGATGCATAAGCGCTGCTGAATTCCGTGCACACCATCCCGCCGTACGTCTATTTACCCCAAATCCAACATGGGTTGCGTCAGACAAGAAGAGCGTTTTATTTGATCCAAAGACAGACACCGCCTCTCGGATAATATCGACTCCCTGCAGCTTGATTCCATGTCTTCCATAACCCAACCAAGCCCTTCCTCATCTGTGTCGCCCTTCTCCCGCAGACGGGATAAACTGGCGACCGGGGGGACCCTAGGGTTGATCCTCACACTATTAGCGGGTATAAGCGAATGCGAATCTGACCTCATCCTCTTTCACCCCCTAACCCCCTCTCTGAGAGCTGAAGAAACGTACTCATCGATGTGATTACAAACAAAATCGGGGTAATTGGCGTGAGGGAATGAGCCGAGTTGGATCGGATGGAGGGCCATGGCTGGACGGAGGTCTGGCGTCGACGTCATCGATGTTGGGTTGCTGACCGGGACTGGAGAACGAATAGAGGGGAGCAAGATGCCCATTGACTGGAAAGCACCTACATATCGAACTTGTAGAAGAGAATCGCCAACTCCGTTGGAGTAGAAGCAGGGGTTTTAAACTGGCTACCATGTGCGCTGTATTATTCGTATGACTGTATCATGGATTCGACTTCCATGGCAGACGGGCAAATGTAGAGTACCCATAGTAAGACTGTCCTGGGCAAACCCCAGGCTTGGCATGTTCCTCAGCTAGCATGCCGCATCGTGAACCGCCCTCAACACCATCATCACATCGCCACATCCCTATTTGCGTCCCCGAAAGAGCTTCAATACACATACGTTTTCCTCCATTATCCCCTAGAGAAACATGCAAAGATGAATCTTGCCCCTCGGAATCCCTCTTCCATTGCTCCCCATCTTGCCGTCCTCCCCCGCGGATATGCATACCCGCAATATGTCGCTGGTCACAGGTCCCTTTCCACCTAATGGAGACATCCTCAGTCTTTTCCGGCATTTTTCGGTAGCATCAAGCGGGGATGTTCTCCTTTATTGTGCAGGTCAGCACACCTGGAACGAGGTATTTCTGTGGCGAGCAAGAAAATGACGGGACTTGACTTGAACTCGATCCCTTTCTCCTACATCTTCTGTCCGAATACAAGAAGAATTAATTGGAAATCATGGGTGCAGTCGAGTTCTTTATTGTCAACCTGGGCACCGTTGCCTTGAGTCTATTTGTCTTGGTGAGTCTTCCATTCGCCCAGCAGCAGCACCGTCTTCCTCCTAACACAATTATTAGTCTCTCGTCTATTTGGTAGCCGTTACTATATACAATCTCTACTTCCACCCCTTGGCCAAATATCCTGGCCCGTTTCTTGCTCGTATATCACCGGTGCGTTCTTCCCACTCTTGACAGACGTCCGTTTCCGCCAACACCTGCCCAGATCTACAGTATTTGGGGTTTGTTTCGAGGTCGATGGCCGTTTGATGTCCATCAGCTGCATCTCAAATATGGACCTATCCTTCGAACCATGCCCAATGAGCTTACCTTTGTCGACCCTCAAGCCTGGAAGGATATATATGGCCATCGCCAGGGACACCCTCAGTTCCACAAAGACCGTGAGCATGCCCTCCCGCTCTCCCAATCACCCCGATGCTCTGGCTAACTTGCACGAACAGCTATCCAGTAAGTCCTCCGCCAGTCTGCAGCATGTAAAGCCTCGAGTGCAATTGACTTTCGTGGCCAGTGTCGGCTCTGTCCAAGACATCCCCGGTTCAACAACACTCACCATGGCCGACGACGCCAACCACTCCCGTCAACGCCGCACCCTCGCCCACGCCTTCAGTCAACGAGCCCTCCTCGAACAAGAGTCAGTCATCAGAGGCTATGTCGACCTCTTCATCGCCAAACTCCATCCCTTTGCCGCCACAGGTAACCCCGTCAACATGGGCGACTGGTTCAGTAAGTCCTCCCCCCTTCGTCAGTGCTTATACCAGCGTTTAACGTCGGACAAGACTTCACCACCTTTGACATCATCGGCGACATGGCCTTTGGCGAGCCGTTTGGCTGTCTCAAAGACGGCGTCTTCCAGGCGTGGGTGTCGCTTATCTCGCAGACCATCAAGGCTGGTTCTTATGAGCAGGCCACTCGTCGCATTTTCCAGACGGGGAGTTTCATGCAGCGACTTCTGTGCATGTTCATTCCCTCCGACTTGCGCGAGAAGCGATATCGCCACTTGGAGTTGAGCAGGGAAAAGTGTCTCAAGTAAGACGTAGTTTGAGATGGTGTTGCAGAGTCGGCGCTGACTTGTTAACAGACGCATTGAAGGAGGCCTGCGTAGGGAGCATCGCGATTTTCTCTACTATATTCTTCGCCAAAACGAGAAAGGCGGTGTTTCCCAGGATGAAATTATTCTCAACTCTGCCCTCTTCATTGTTGCAGGGTCTGAGACCACAGCCTCCCTGCTGACCGGTCTTCTCATGTGGCTCCTTCGTACTCCCCACGCCTACAAGAAGCTCACAGAAGAGATTCGTTCGAGTTTCGCTTCGGTTGAAGAAATGGGCTCTCTCAATTTACAAAGCCTTCCATACATGAATGCCTGTATCGATGAAGCCCTTCGCATCTTTCCTCCCATTCCTACCGGTCTGACACGAACTGTGCCCAAGCATGGCGACACTGTAGCAGGCGAATTTCTTCCTGGAGGTGTCACTGTATCGTGCCATAGCTGGGCAACATCCCACTCCCCGTTCAACTTCCATAGGCCTGACGAGTTCATTCCTGAGAGGTGGACTGACAAGGAGTATGCGGATGAGAACAAAGACGCCAGCCAGCCATTTTCTTTGGGTCCCCGTGGATGTATCGGGCGCCATCTGAGCTACCTAGAGCTGAGGCTCATTCTCGGTAGCCTGCTTTGGACTTTTGACATTGAGAGAGCCGATCTGGTTGACGTCGATGCTCAAGATGTCTGGGACCCAAGTGGTGATTTGCACAGAGTGGTGGCATTCAACACTTGGAACAAACCACCGCTGATGTGCCGACTGAGGGCTGTTCGGTGGTGATGTCGCGTCGAGTGAGCATCCTGGCCATGGACAATTGGTGTTGCTGGAGGACAGAAAGCGACTCTCAACAGATACTTGAATTGGTTAGCGGGCAGACTCGGCAAAAACCGAGGACCGAATAATTGAACCACGTAGAGAGAACAAGATGTGTGTCCATGACTGTGATTCCAACCTCGAATCAAGCGCGGTAACCATACCGTTGACGTTGGAACTATGTTTTGCGAGGAAACACCTTTTCGTCCTCGAGAAACTGATCTACCCGCCTCTTGCGTGCTTGCCGAACGCTTTCGGAAGACGTTACTTCGACTTGCTCATGAGCAGCAACTGATGTATGGTCCTCAAGTGGCAGCATATTGACTCGTCCACCAACTCTAGCGAGTAGGATGCGCATCCTCTCGAGTTCCTTTTCCACTGGCCCGCTCCGCGTAAGGAGGTTCTCCTGGATTCCGGCGCCGGCCTCGTCTGTTTCAAGCGGTTTTACCATGGTCTTGAGCCGGTTCAGACGGCCAACCCGATCTCTGAGCTGTTTGCGCTGTTGATCAAGCTCAGACAAGCGACGCACATTGTCCGAGTATCGCTTCGCCTCCATTGGGTACTCGTTGATGTCCTTGTCCGAGATCCAGCTTTCAGGCAGAGCTTCAATCGTGCCTGTGTCGGCGAGGTCCACGTCCTTTCCGAGTGCCCCTTCGACGTCATCGCCTAGCCCTGTATCAATCCTGCGCTCGGCCTCTTTGGCATAGACATTGTCGATCTGCTCCGAGATGTTGCGTGAGGCTTGAGGGGCATACACGCGTCGACAATGTTGCTGTATCGAGTGATTGAGCGTGAAAAGAGCATCCTCTACAACGCGTTCTGGTAGAGGCTGATCAGACGCGTCGTTGGTTGCTTGCCAAGCACGCGACGGAGCCAGTGGTTGTGACAGAAGAGTGACCTGACGGGAAAGAAACGACTGCTTGAGTTGCGGAATTGTTGGTGCAGCTGAAGACGCCATGATTGAATTGCGATGCGAATTACATGTATATTTCGTGATGAGCTGTTGAAGATGGTGTGTTGATGAGGCAGGTATTTGGGGGGAGGCCGAATTCAATGTTGTTGCCCCGCGATCAATCGATTCCCTTCACTGAAAGGCGCAGCTGCGATGGGCGGTTGGCGCCTGCTCCTCCACTGATAATCACCACTGGACAGCGCCTTCCCTAGCGCCACGAACAGGGCAAGCGGGGGCACCTCTGGCACCTTCGGCACACCTTCACCACCACCACCAAAAGATGGAAAGTGCGGGTGGTTCTCCGTTTCCTCTCCTTCCGGAAAGGAAGGAGGAGTTCCACGCAAATATGGTACACAAACCCGGTGGATGGGAAAGAGCAACAATTGGAAGCCACCTTCCGTTCAATAGACCACTCGTCTTCAACCATAAGCGAATGCTACCACTTGCCGTTGTTGACATGTGTCGCTGGATCCATTGCCTTGTTCTCATCACCAAAAGGCCCGGCAGTTGTTATACCCTCAATATCATGCATATTAACAAATATTCTTACGCGCACGCGCTCGTCAATATCTATTTATTGGGTAGCAATTCAGCTTTATACAAGACAAGTTCACTCTGTCTTGTCCCCAGTTCGCTACCCTCGTCGCCTATGTCGTCTCGAATGTCTCTGCCTGCCTGACTGCAACATAGCCACGATTTTGTGCAACGCCGACACTCAACGTGTGGGAATTCTCCGTCTCCCAGCCGAGCCGAACTGGTCCGTCCACTCAAGGAGCAGCTATCAGACGTACCAGCTCTGGATCGTCTCAATCTTTGCGATAGTGCTGGGTGCTGAGAATACACGACTTACACGGTCTCACGTATCTCACCTTGCACATCCATGTACCGTTGCAAGCAGTGCTAGGTCGACCTGCTGGCTCGCCCAAGAGCCCTTCAACCGAGACGGTCTGCCTCTTATGTTGTCGAAAATCGATATACAAGCAACAATTTGTGCTTCTCACCCCATGGAAAATTGCAGACCCTACCGCCGCCACCCGGTCATATCTCACCACCCCGTACAACGATAACTTGGCGGTATGGTCAAAGGTGCTCCCAATCAGATACGCCAAGTTGCCATCAAGTCCAGGATGCCCTTACGTCGTGCAACGACGCCGAACCAAAAGTGTCTTCGACTGCAGATGGACATTGGGATTGTTCCCGGATACGAAGCCTCTTTGCTCTGGCGATCCCGATCCCATCGGTTGTCGACCATGACACTGCTTCCTTTACACTGTTGGTTTGTAGATTGACCAATATTTTTCATCCTCTCCAATAGGCTACGTTTCTCATCTCACAACCGTTGGCATAGCTCCCAAAGTCAGCCAGTACAGCACTCAGCTTGAGCACGAGTATCGATGCTGGCTGTGACGCCAGTCCTTCTGATCTTATTTATTAAGGGGACATAGATTCTCATTATTTTCTTCCCTTTCTCTTATTCAAAATACCTCCGCGTGAAACCTCGACCATTTCTTGCGCTCCACTGAATACGAGTTGCCCATATTCTCCGACCAAGACTTTTCCTACCATGGAACCAAGTCCCGAGCGGCATTCTTACCTCATCGTCGACTATCTTCGTCGGCTTTACCGCCCCATAGGCTTTCAAAGAGGCTACAACTTTGCACTCTGGTTTATCTTGGGCGGCGCACTACTCGGCTTTTCCTTTGCTCGCCTCAAGTACCTCAACTTCCGTGGCATCCTATGTCCCACGAACGCTCCTCCAGGTCAGAGAGGAGCAGCAGTTCCAGGCGAATGCTACTATTTTGAGAGTCTCGTTGGCAAAGCAGGCATCATTCTGCACCTGGCAGGTATCTTGCCGGCCTCTATCTTTGTCACGCTTCAGTTTATTCCTGTCATTCGCCAAAGATTCCTCATTTTCCACCGTATTAATGGATATTTAATTGTATTGCTCTCCGTGGTAAGCATGATCGGCGTCCTGATGATTGCAAAGCCGACTTTTGGGGGCACTCTGGATATGCAAGCTGCAACAGGCACAGCTGTGACCATTTTCTTGGTTTGCATGGGATTGGCAATCTACAACATCAAGAAACTACAGATTGAACAGCATCGCGCCTGGATGTTGCGAGCCTGGGTCATTGTGTGTTTGCCACATAACCACCATGTATTATAACCACGCTGACTTGGAGTAGGTCGCCTTCATAATCACTATGAGGATTATCTCCATTTTGATGTCTCTGATCACAAGCAAAACGGACCCTCAATATGCAGTTGGATCCTGCAAGGTCATCGACTACATGTATTACCATAATTCTACCATTGTTGAGGCGCTCTACCCCGACTGCTCCAAGTTTTACACTGGAGAGTCGCCAGACCAGAGGGTCATAATTAAAGGAGATCTAACGTCGCTGCGACCAGATCAGAAAGCCACGGCTCTTAACGTGGCTTTTGGAGCAGGTGCCTGGCTGGCCCTTGCGATTCATTGCCTTGCCGTCGAGTTGTATTTGCGTCTAACTCCAGCCGAGGCTGAGAGGCTTCGACGGATATCGTACCAGCGACAACTTGAGGCAGGCATGAAGAATCCAGGCAATGCTGGGTTGACGGCTCAAAGGTTGGGGGATGCTGAGCCTTGGGCTTTCACGGCCCCTCAAGCTTCTGCCTACGCAAAAGAAATACCGAGCAAAAGTCGGGGGTGAAGGGATCTAACTGTGTTATCTATCTATGTACAATTTGTCAGGCGTAGCGGAGTTACTATAGAATGATGAGAAAAGAGTATCTCGCTAAAACTAGGTACCTGTTATAGCACTCCCACATTGGAACTGATGTTAGTTCAGTGGAGAGCCAAGACCGGAGTGTTGGGCGATGAATGGAATTGCGCTTCATCAAGATACTACGACTGTATCTACTTGATCTGGAACGTGTATACTTCTGAGCAAGTTTAACGACAGCCAGACCTTGACGCGTGATCTTGGCGGAGTGAAGTTGATCACTCGCGCTGATGCTATTAAAAGCGGTCATGCCAGGGACACGCCTTTCTAATAACCAAATACCTTTAAGTTCTCTATTTCCATCAGAATGCTTTATAGAGGAGATCGCAAACAAGGTGATCAACTTATCTGGGTGGATTGGTGCCGATTTAACGGCGCGAAGTGATGGAAAATTGTGACTCAATATGAGATGCTTGTGGGCGGATCGCTTCCAACTAGCAAGACTACCAACAAGACTATGCCAAGTCGCTGTGCCATTTTTCCATCAGGCTGCGTGTACGGAGTTTGAGAGAAGACGGCTGGATATTTTTTAAGTAAGTAGATGCGCAGTTAAATTTCACGGATGGGTGTACTATTGGCATGGTCGCCCAAAGCTCGAATCTCGACGTGCGGACTTGAACAGTGGTTCGTCTTAACCGGATAGTACAGAATCAAGGCGAAGGACGTGACTCACAAATTGATCTGTCAAAGAAAATGCCTTTTTGTGAAGTATGCTCGAATATTTGATATAGTTTCTGCTATAGTCTCTCCCTCGACTCTGATTTAGGCCGTTTCTACAGCATGAATCACGCCTTCAATCCCAACCCTCAACCCGACTCTCATGCTCTCCAGTGCGACGCACCCTTTGCTGAACGCAATCTTCTATAAACCCTTTTAGACCGAATAAAGAGACTGTTGCCTGGTTGCTCATCTTTATGTCAAACAATAATATGCTGAATCACGAGCCAATTGCCAGGCTTTAGTACAGCGTCACGGCGCAGCATCCCCCGCGTTGCCGACATGCGCCAGAGTTGATGGCCATGGCCAGCCTTTGAAGAACTTGCATCATGCGACGACAATGAATGGTGTGTATCCCAATCTGACTGTACGGTGTGTGAAGAGCCCGGATCGCGATGACCAAAGCTCTCAAAATTACCACTTCAAGTTTTCCGGTATTAATTCTGAGCTGGTCATTCACCGAGAAAGTCAGACCATGAACGCGTACACGGGTCACAAGCCTTCCATCGAAGCGAACATTACACATGACACCTGGATGTAACAGGTACTGGTCCAGGTCAGTCGGCCCTTGGACGTCTTCTTGGGTACACGCGAAGGGATGGAGTTCTGCTCCCTAATGCTACTCAACTGTTAAAGAGAAGGTACCCAAAATGTCTTTACAAACGGTGTGATTAGTTGGTAGGCTCTTTAGTACGCCCTCGATAGTAGTGCACGATTCCAGATTTATATGCTTGCCACTCTACATGCCGGGTGTCTGCGCTCGATACGGCGCTAAAGGGAACGGAACGCGAGCATCGCAGTGAAAGGAGGGGGAGGGACGAGGATTGGGACCTACGCGGGAGTAGGTGACGGAGGTAATAAAGAATGTAGGCGACTCGCTAAGGGACTAGTCAAGATAATTCCGTTTGCGGCTGTCCTTGGTGAGACAGCATGAAAATTGTTTTATCCATGATCTCGGTTTTGGTGAGACATGAAGCAGAGGCAGAAATTTATCTTATCTATGCCGTTGCTTAATGTCCGACGACATTACTACAATCTTCATTTTGTTTAACTATGTACAGTAAGTAAGTGAAGCTGACAATGAGACTATCACTGCAGTGTATAAATCGTCCGATCCAAGGCCCAGGCTAACTAGCAGTACACCCTGGCAGGGTCTAGCGGAAGAAGCGATGGATAAGGCTTAGTACCTTATTTGAGCTTTAGAGAGAGCAAGATGAAGGTGAGGGAAGAGCTACGAATGTACGTACCTTGAAGATGAGGGCATTCACAGATAAGATCGGGGTAGTGACATGACGACATGCGTAGGGGCACCGTTAGCTGTCAGACCACCAACTCGTCCTTATCTCGGCCACTCCTATCTCGACAGTGACAATGAAACTCTACTCTCGATAACCTCCCGAACCCTTGTTCACAGCTCACGTGCAACTTTTCCTAAAAAACGCCAATTGAGGCTATCGACTGCCGACTGGGCATAGGTCACCATGCGTCTTTGACAGGCCTCGAGACAAAGAGACCTGGGCCCTGCCAAGACGGGTACGCACACGAGCCGCTGTGGGAACGGCAGAAGGGGGATCAGAGAAACGGGGAACTTTTAGAAGCTGGGAGCCTGCACGAGCTGAAGTCCAGGTTTACCTGACAGTTTCAACTCCCCTTTTACTGGCAGAGTACGGAAGTACTGGACACCCAGTTCGCAGCAAGATATCGCCAGCGGGCAGATCCAAGCCCGTTTAGGCAGCTCCAGGGACTCGACCAGGTTTGCCCATTCTCCCGCCACCTTGGTTCCCTTGTCGGGCTTGTCCACTGAGGGATCACCAGATGCATATCTCACAGTGGAGTCATTACCAATAGATACCTGTAGCAACCTGCTACGACAAGGACCTGAGACGGGCCCAAGCTTATCTTTGTGGGTCGAGTCAATGAAGGGAAATGCTGCGTGTGGAACCTGGAGAATGACTCGAAGGAAGAGTTGAGAGTGTTCAGGGTCCGGAGAAGGGTCTGGGAATGCCTGTGAAGGTTGGCCGAGGACCCTGAAGCCGCCCCGAGAAAGCAGGCTGGAAGGGGGAGCGAGTTCGTCCTGCAGCCGACTTCTTCAAGCTTGTTATTAGTGAAGCAGCTACGGAGCAATAAACAAGACAAACGAAACCAGAAGGAAACTAATTGATTCCCCTGCGGAACTTGCGTCGTCGACCTCGGATGGTCTAACTCGTTCGGGGGCCCAATGTAGAATTCTGGGGAACGCCGTCCTCCGCATTCGCCTCGGCGATGACCCGGTTTCTAGACTTTTCAGCGCAAGGTCAGGGCGCTGACTCTTGCTCGACCCTTTGCGTGAGGTAGGTGAGGGAGGAGACGGTTGACAGAGAGAGAGAGAGAGAGGGCTAGGAGGAGAAGACAAAACGGAATCTTATCTTGATCCCTGTCTCTTCTCAACTTCCCTCTGATTGTTTCGTCTTTCATATTGCAATTGTCTTCCCCCTTCGTTTCCTTTACACTTCCGGCCACTCATTTTCGTACTGCTGCTCTCCTTCACCTTGCACTCAGGTCGCAAAGACGATCCCCTCCCCCTCCAACCCTCTCCTTCAAGCACCGATCCCCGACAGTGGCCACAATGACGGTGGAACATGGCCACACCGAAGACGCCGACCAGGCGCTCGCCAGGCTGGGCTACAAGAGCGAGCTGCCGCGGAACCTCAGCATGATGAGCATCCTCGGCCTGTCCTTTGCCATCATGGCCGTGCCGTTTGGCCTGTCGACGACAATGTACATCACCCTGACCAACGGCCAGTCCGTCACCATCCTCTGGGGCTGGATCTTCGTGTCCATCATCTCCATGTGCATCGCCGCCTCGCTCGCAGAGATCTGCGCCGTCTTCCCGACCGCCGGCGGCGTCTACTACTGGTCCGCCATGCTGAGCACGCCGCGCTGGGCTCCCATTGTCAGCTTCATCGACGGGTGGCTGACCCTCGTCGGCAACTGGACCGTCACCCTGTCCATCAACTTTTCCGGCGCGCAGCTGATTCTCAGCGCAATCACAATCTTCAACGAGGATTACGTCGCCAACGAGTGGCAGACCATCCTGTGTTTCTGGGCCGTCATGCTCGTCTGCGCCCTCGTCAATGCCTTTGGCTCGCGCTACCTCGATCTGATCAACAAGGTGTGTATTTACTGGACCGCGGCGAGTGTGATTATCATCATGATTACGCTCCTCACCATGGCCGATAATTTGCGGTCTGGGGAATTCGTCTTTGGGCACTTTGATGCATCTGCCAGCGGCTGGCCTTCGGGATGGTCCTTTTTCGTTGGATTGCTGCAGCGTGAGTAAACCCTCGCGTTAATTCTCTGAAGCAATTGCGCCCTGCTAACATTGACATGAAATTAGCTGCCTACACTCTTACTGGCTACGGCATGGTCGCCGCCATGTGCGAAGAGGTCCAGAACCCGGAGCGAGAGGTCCCCAGGGCCATCGTCTTGTCCGTTTTCGCTGCTGGTGTCACCGGCGTCATCTACCTGATCCCGCTGCTCTTTGTCCTCCCAGATGTCCAGATGCTCCTCTCCGTCGCCAACTCGCAGCCCATCGGAACGCTGTTCAAGACCGTCACCGGGTCCGCGGCTGGAGGCTTTGGTCTGCTCTTCCTAATCCTAGGTATCCTCATGTTTGCCGGTATCGGCGCTCTCACTGCTGCGTCCCGATGCACGTATGCCTTTGCCCGCGACAAGGCCATCCCGGGGTACAAGCTATGGAGCCGCGTGAACCATCGCCTCGACATGCCCCTCTGGGCTCTGTTCCTCTCGACCATCATCGACTGTCTCCTCGGCCTCATCTTCTTCGGCTCCTCTGCCGCCTTCAACTCCTTCACCGGCGTCGCCACCATCTGCCTCTCGACCTCGTACGGCGTGCCCGTGCTCGTCAACTTGGTCCAGCGCCGCAAGGCCGTGGAGAACTCGCCGTATCCCCTCGGAAAGCTGGGAGTCGTCATCAACGTCGTGTGCATCGTCTGGATCGTCCTCGCCGTGGTTCTATTTTGCATGCCGGTCTCGCTGCCGGTGGATGCCAGCACAATGAACTACGCCTCCGTTGTGTTTGCTGGATTTGCCCTGATTGCGTTTATATGGTATTTCGCGCACGCTCGCAAGAACTTTACCGGACCTCCCGTCAGCAGGGCCGACGGGCTCGGAGCAGATGTTACCGTGGGAATGCACGTCAACAGCACTGACGAAACGACGGAAGCAAAGAACGATGAGAAAGAGCATAATTAGAGGCTCACGTTGGAGTTTGGGGTTTAAATAGATGAGCGTGATATTTAATAGACATACGTCCACTTCAAAAGTTCGGAGTTGCGCCAACCAGAGAAGCGAATTGGTCCCAATGTGTTGGTAAGTGAGGAGGATGAGGCACAACGTCTTGTGCTCCTGCATAATTGTCAGT
>JALNIO010001912.1:72721-99133 GCA_023509875.1 Rugonectria rugulosa | reverse complement strand
TGGGTTCAAATTTTATCCACGCTGCCCAGTTTCGTCACCAACTCTATGAACTTGCCCTTTTCTCCCAACTTTGAGAAGAGAAAGACAAAGGGAAATAAGGGAAGACTTTCGTTGTGTGCATGAGAGAGGGAGAGAAAGCAAAAGGGGCAAGAATGAAGATTGAAGAAATCACCGACAAAATGGAAGAGGCCATGAAGGTGTCCGAGGCCAAGCCCTCGCCTACCGACACCATGCCTGAGCTCCCCATCGCTCACACCCTCGCCAAGGGCAAGTCGGTCGACGAGGTGGTCGCGGACCTCAAGAAGAGCCCCATCTTCATGACGGACACGGCCGACATGGACGAGGACAACGAGGACATTGCGGCGCTGCAGGCCCTCGCCTACGAGGGCACCGCGCTCGAGAACGGACTCGACTTCAAGGAGCGCGGCAACGAGTGCTTCAAGGTGAAGGGCTACAGGGACGCAAAGGAGTTTTACACAAAGGGCGTCAACATCCTGTTCCTCGAGGAGCGCAAGCGCCGCCGCGGCGAGGTCACCCGCAACCCCGAGGGCGAGCCCGACTCGGACGACGAGGTCGCCAGGCAGCGCGCGACGCTCGAGTCGCTCTACGTCAACCGCGCCGCCTGCCACCTCTCGCTGCAAAACTACCGCAGCTGCTGGACCGACTGCGCCGCCGCCATCCGCCTGAACCCGGGCAACGTCAAGGCTCACTACCGCAGCGCCCGCGCCCTCCTGGCCGTGGACCGCATCCAGGAGGCCGACGACGTGTGCGCCCGCGGCCTCGCCCTGGACCCGTCCAACACGGGGCTCAAGGCCGTCGCCGAGGACATCATCAAGCGCGCCCGGGAGCTGGATGCCCGCCGCCGCAGGGAGGCCGAGCGCGAGGCCCGCGAGAAGCGCCGCGGCGTGCTCCTCCAGGCCGCCCTGCGCGCCCGCAACATCCCCACGCGGACGACGGAGCAGCCCCCGGAGATGGAGGACGCCCGGATGCAGCTGGTGCCGGACCCGGACGACCCGCGCAGCTCGCTGTCCGTCCCCGCCGTGCTGCTGTACCCGCTGCACCTCGAGTCGGACTTCATCAAGGCCTTCAACGAGACCCAGACGCTCGAGGACCACCTGGCCTACATCTTTCCCCTGCCGTGGGACCGGGAGGGCGCCTACACGCCCTCCGGCGTCGACTGCTACATCGAGACGCGGGAGGGGGGCTTGCTCAAGATGGGCAAGCGGGTGCCGCTGCTCAAGGTGCTGGGGACGGGCAAGGTCGAGGTCGTTGACGAGGTGGTGAGGATATTCGTCGTGCCGCACTCCAAGGCTGAGGCTTGGGTAAAGGAACACAAAGCCAAGAGGGCGGCGGAAAAGGGAGACAAGGACACGAGATAGAAGAGGCATGACAAAAAACCAAAAGTTTAAACAAAGTAAAAGCCATATGATGATAGTTGTGAGACCTAGTTGCTATTCTGATTGACAAAACAAAATGGTATAGGAAATTGCGCACACTAGATAAATCCCATCAACTTTTCTTCAGTACCATTGAGTACCTATCGAAAACAGAGACTCCGTAACAACTCCTGGCCGATCTATTCCTTTCTGTCCGAGTCCATTCTTGATTAATGATAGATACCTTACTCTTCCAAAGCCGAGAGCCTACTTTTCCTCCTTCTCCTCCTCTTCCTCCAGCTGAACCAGAGCCATGGCCCCTTAAGTGCCATCTAAACTAGGGAGAGCGAGCTCGCTGTCTCTTGCTTCGATGGGTGCTGCATCCCCAAGGCTCTGGAAGCCGTATAGGGGCAGGTGAAGTGTCCGAAGGCGAACCCATGGTCTGGGCTGGGCTTGTTTCGTTTCGCATCCCGAGAAGCAAAAGGGCAGCGGCAGCACCCATGGCAGGTTCTTGTCGATCTTCCTCCTGAGGTATGCTCCTGGCGGGAATTGACTCGAGGGACTTGGTCATCGTGGCAGAAGTGGGAGCCAAGGTGTTCATGACGGGGCTCATGCTACCTCTGTAACCATAGTCGGCATCGTCGTAGTCGAGACGTCGCTTTTGGCTCCAGCAAGGAGCAGAAGTACTCATGTGAGAAGTCGGCGTTATTTTGGGCACGGCGGTCAGGTATGGGTTGGCTTCAGCATGCAAGTCATATTGTGGACTATGGTGACTGAGTCCCCAACTCGAGTTGGGACGCGACGTGACCATGTAGCCAAGATGCCCGGAGCCAGTGCTCGACGCAGAGTTAGGAACCGAATAGTAGTGGACATCTCTCTCGTCGGCCACCCATGATGGGTCGCAGGTAAGACGAGGTCTGAGTGCGTGCTTGCGTTCCTCGTGGACGTGAATAGGGGCATACGAGGTAGGGCCAGCTCTTGGGTCACTTCGGGGAAAGCTAACATTTGGAGGCAACGAGGTCAGGTGTCGGCGGCGAGAAGAATCGGCTTCGACAGTGGCCTCGATCACCAGCTGCGGGTTAATGACCATACGGCCATAGTCTGGAGACTCAGGAGGGATACACTCAGATGGGAACTCTGGGCCGAAGAGGGGGATCAGAGCTCCTGCGATGTGGTAGCAGAAGGTCGCGCAGACTGCTCTAGCGCACTTGTACGGCATCCAATAACCTAAAAAGGGAGTCAGCAAACTTTTGGTAACTTCGCAGGCAGGGGCAGCACTACCTTGTGCGGTGATGGACCCCCCCGTGATGCTGTGGGTAATCTGTTTCAGCCCTGGGTTGAGGTTCAACATCTTAGCCGGTACTGTCTATTGTCCTATTAGCGCCACACCGTCAGAGCGGAATTCGACAAGTGATTGCTGACCTTTCCATACGAGCAACACTTGAAGAAAGGGGTCATGCGGACGAGGCCAACATTGTAGTCCCACATGACAGTGTATTCCACGGATTGTCCTGGCGCCGTGAAGTCGTATTGAAAGACTGAGGCCTTGTTAGCAGATCAACGATGAACAGACCTGAGGAAGCCCACCTTCAAAGCTCTCTCGGCCTGTTTTCTCGTAAAAGTCCTTCTTCCCACTGTTGTATGGAATGTGGGTGCAGGATTGTTGGATGCGGCCAAAGGTTGATATCCGGAACCTGCGAATCTCGAACATGGCCTGCTCGCCGATATTCTCTCTGGGCGGGTAACGAATAGGACCCCGTAGCTTGGTTTTCGCCGAGTTGTTGCTGGTCTCCCTGCTGGTCCGCATGGGCGGGATAGCAGGGTATTCCATCGCGGGGAGGGACATGTCTGCAGTGGGAGAAAACGGTGGTGAGGAAGAGGTCGGACTTGAACAGAAGGATTGGGCAGCGCCTCGCCCTGCAGGTGCAGGATTCAGAAGAGTCTTGAGAGAAATCATGTCCGGTAGCTGCAGCTGCTAAATGCACCAAGACAAATTGGGAGCGGCGCCGGGATGGCGTCGTGAGGGAGGGATACTAAGCAGATGGTCGTAGAAGAATGATGAACGGCTGTCAAGAGTGTGGCGGGCAGCGGCCGTGATATACCCAACCCGGACTGCAAGGAGGGACAGACAGCGGTGACAGCCAGTGGAAACCCTTTCGCCTTTAAGACGTTTCTAGCTTGACAAACACCCTGGAATACGGCAATCTTCCAGACGACACGACTTGTTGGCTCCGAACTTGTCGTGTCAAGGGCAAGGACCCCGGGTCGCCGTCGCAAAGAGGCTTGGGTCACTTCTGAGGCGATTGAGGCAGGCTCCAGGAGCTTAGAATGTTTTTCTCCCGGCTTCTTCAGCACCCTTGCACAGGTTTCTTTGTCCCTAGCTCCTGACCGCTGTCCTGTTAGATGCAATGACAGCGTTTGCAATTCCCACCGCTATTCTGGGCAGTAATACTAGCGAAAGCCACGAAGTGAGAAGTGACAAGACAGCGCAGTCGGGCGCGAGAAGTCAGTTGCATCAAAGAAGCTGGTCCGGCCTGGAGCATTAGGGCCAGGCTCCAGGACGAGGGGGGGCGAGGTAGTTTGATGAGGAGATGCGAGGCGTGTCTCACAGCCTGAATGTTCCCCGGCGCCTGAGAGCCTCCGTACCGGACAGTCCGCACCTATGATCTTCCAGTTCAGGCGTATCAAACACGTTCACGGTGTTTCCAGCATTCTTCTCCGCATCAATGCCGAAGGGGAAAAGGGCATCCACGGGGAGTGCGTGCCGAAGCCGCTGGGGGTGTAGATCTTGATCCTCTGCGCCGTCCCTTGATGCTTGCTCTTGGTCACACTCCCGTGGTGCACCCCCTAAATCACTCTCCCAATCCAAGCCTGACCAATGTGACCAGTAAAAAGCCCTTCATGTTGAAAGCCTGTGGATCAGGAGCATGTACTTGTTGGGGGTGATCTGTTTATGAAATAAGCCGGGTGCTGTGAGAATCACATCTGGATCTGAACAGAATCAACAACATGGATTTCGGACCCCAAGCGGGATCCCGTATACACGGATGGATGAAGCCACACCCCGGAAGCTTTGGGAAAACTGAAGCGCCTGCGGCCGCCTGCATATCTACATCGTCCAGGGCTTTCAACCCCGGTCCGGATGGTGAAAACAGTACGACAAAGAAGAATTCCCAGTCCGACGACAAGCCCGCGAAGACATTTCAGTCCATAGAAACTCATTCATCTTGGTTCGAGTCGACCACAGGCACAGGCGGGAAATGACGGTCGCCATCGGCCGGGGGCCGGCTTGATGGCAATGAGTTTTAGGTGATTGAGAGCTTTCCGGGATCCTTTTCTTCCACTCTTGGCGTCAGGCTGAGACATCGTAGTGTTGTTCACCTTTCGAACTAGTAGGCAGACCGCCAAACAGCCTCGTGCCCTAGTTTGATGCGGAAGAGCTTGCCTGCGCATAGCCGTTGCTTTGGCCCACCCGCATTCTGATGCCTGAGGAAGCTGGTGATGCTCCCCTAAGAGCACGACCTGACATTTTCGTGAGGGGTGGCAAATGATCCCGTCTACTTCTCTCCGTCTCTCTTTCTCCTTCCTTCCTTCTTTCTTTGTTGCTTTCCATTCATGCCCGCATGGAATCATGCCTGTCATGTTGCCAGTCCTTGTCGCTCAACACGGGGCTTGTTGGCGTACAGACACAAGAAAAATGTCCGAGGGGACACAAATCCATGCCCGATCGGGATGTCTATTCAAGCTCAAGCAGCCCTGGATTTCAATGCAAGCCAACACGTCGCCCCCTACTTCTAAATTTGCCAGCTCGCATGTCGTTTGGGCAATCACTCGAGTGGTCCCCGGACCACGACAAGAGGGGAACTGACGCCATGAATGGTACACACGTCCCGATCTGTCCAAGAACATGTAAACAGCCACCATGTGCTGCTGTGAAATCTTCATTCGGAGCAAGATGATTTATCGCTCATCGAGTCATTGGCCCCCTGACTGTACGTCAGTCAATGAAGAGTCGAGCCTGGACACACCTGATGCAACTGGCCGCCGGTTCAGGCACCCACACATCTCTAGGTACATACCTACTTTGCAGAGGTGGCGCCGGACGGTCACGAGCAGCGAATGATTGTGGGTGTCTCTTCCTGGCCATGCACAAGTCCAAAGGTCTTGGCTCAAAGCTGGTGCGAGGGACACGGAAAGCAATGATGCGTCCCGAAAGAACACCGTCAGAACTTTCAGCTTTGGGCGAGGCGAACACTGTCCAGTTCGAGTGTTTGTAGTAAATGAAAACCCCACCGTCTTCCGTCCATGGCCGTGTTGTTTGGTCTTCTTCGTTAGCCCGTCGGGCCGAGCATTGGACGTTTTCGGATATGACTACTTTCCACGCGTTTGACCCGGCCAAAGAATAGAAGGAAATACCCTAATACTCAAGGGACAGTTTCATATGATGGTACAATGAATGGGTGAGACGGCGGGAGGACCAAGGCGAGCAGCTGTCATTGCTCTCATGCTTAGTGGAACATTGGCCATTCACACGGCTCCCTGCATCGACTTCGGAGCAGGTTGCCTCTTTCCCTTCTGTACTGAAGCCGTGGACCACCAATCACACATCGCATGGGCCAGTGTCGCCCGGCGTGCCGTGTTGGACATCCCCTGAATAGACGTGCGAGTAGCCAGCATGTTTTGATGGCGGCGGCTGCAAAAATATCCCATCCAAAGCCAGCGCGACTTCTCAGCTGCACTGGCTGCGCTCACTGCGTCCCCAGGATTGAACCAAGGCCGTATTTTCGAATTGCGTGTGTCGGGGGGTGGAAAGCTCCTCGATCTAGTGCAAAATGCACCTACAACGTCCTGACTTTCTGATGAAGGCTCTTGCGCCAATAAGCAAAATGAAGCTTAACCGACAGTATACGCGCAGAGCATATCTCGGAAGCCTCAAAGAGCAACTCGCCATGACGAAGCCCTTGTCGTAGCGCAACGAGGGCTCCGTTCAGTTCCACGTAAGTGATACGGCCAACACTAGCCACACTGATCTCGAAGACAGTGCGACAGTGAGACTCTCCAGGCATGGCGTCCGACATGATGGCAACACAACCGTTGGTGAGAGTGTGTTCCGCGAAGGAGCGTTGTACTTGCAGACTCGGCCCGCCGGTCAAGACCTGACCCGCCCATGTCTGACTTCGAGGACAGACAGGGTTGGCTCAAGAGGAAGGCTGCCATAAGTGGGCTGCCTTCAGCCAGACAGCTGTCAATCACGTCTCTGTGGGTGGTCTGTATTAGGGTAGCGTCCGGTTCTGTGTATTCTGTGAAACAGGGTGCGAGAGCCAAAAAAGGCGAAGAGGTCGGGTGGCAGCGTTGGCCTCAAGTGTAAGCGAAGCACTCTGGGGCATGGTTGAGTTGGCCCAGACGGGCGTGCCTCAATCGAGGGCAGTTTCGAAGAGCGTCAGCGCTTGTGACTGTACGCCGAATCACAATTGTTCTGGCGATGGTTTTGGCGACTGCATCTCGGGGACAACGTTTGGTATAACCCGCAGCAATTGTGAATCGAGGGTGTCAAGGTGATGATGTATGCAGATGCTGAACCTTCCAGCTGCAAGCAGTACGACAGCGTATGAAGATACAAACCTTGCATTTAGGAAGAAACAAATTGATCCAATGGCGTACGAACACCGTTTGAGATTGTCGGAGAGTAACGGATACTGTTCATGATGCTGAAGATGAATCCTAGCACTTGCCCAACTTGGCGAGGAAGTCGCGAGTTGTACAGTAAGATTTCTATCCTAGCACAGTACGAAGGAGACGGGTATACTTTGATACTGGGTGCCAACCTGGAATTCAACATAGGTATATTCTAGGGACCACAGTCTCTTGAATTGATGCACTGGAGCTTGAGTAAGAGAAAACGCAGGGCTTCTCTGTGCAGTCGATGACAGAAGTTGTCTCACAGACTCCAATTAGTACCTACCTATTGCAAGAATGCTGACTTAGTTATTCGTACACAGTATACGGTACCTAGCATGGCACCAAGCTTTAGACAACCAAAGTTTTCGCTCATTCCAGACTAATCCGTGAAATCTCCCAGTCAATCGTTTTAAATCTCAATATTATACAGTATGTGGAAAGTATCTGTATCCAGCATCAAATTCACTGTACCAAACTAAGTGAGATTCAGCCACACGGAATTAGCCACAACAACATCGCGGGTGGTCGCGGCCTCAGGCGCCAAAAACACGCCCCACAATCAATGTCCAGGGTTCCGGGGAGGCGCGTCCCGGATTTGTTTACTCGCGAGACAGCGCATTGCCACAACAACATTCGCTCATTTAAGCAATTTGGTTTATTGATGGTCCAGGTCGCCAGTGTGGCTTATTCACTCCCCTCTCTTTTGTTGTCGCGTTTGTGCGCGAGAACATCTTCTGTTTCTCGTTTGGGCTATTCTACTCATTTGACTTCTTTTGCTTGTCAACCATTGTCGCCCTTACTGCCCCTATCGAGAATACCAACTTTGGCCATTCGAGCCAGGACCTTGTCCAAGTCCACCAAGAAGATGGATTCCGATGTGTCGGAGGACTACAGTCTCGGGGAGGAGTCTGACGGCTATGCCCCCGAACCAGTAAGTAGCCACGTTTGTTCTGTTATCGCAAACGCCATTGTGAAATTTCTCCCAACTGCTATACTTGCCTTTGCCTTCTCTTGAACCCCTCGTTTTTTTTTTCGGCTTTCCTTCATCTTCCCCTCTTACCCACCAGCGCAAGGTCTTGCGAAAAACACCATCGCCCATCGCATAACCATGCGCACCTGGAAATCACCTTCAACATGTCGCTAATAGCGCCCGAACAGAAGATCAAACCAAAGAAGGCGGCCGCGGCACGCCCTGCCGTCAAGAAGATGGTCCAGACCACATTGAAGACAACAAAGTCGGCGCCGAAGAAGCGCGCCAAACCCGAGAGTGACGATGACGATATGAGCGACGGCTCGGGTTTCTCGAATACTCCTCCCAACTCCAAGAAGCAGAAGCAGGATCCGCCACCTAAGAAGTCTTCCGGAGTTCCTTTGGCAGAGCTTGAGAACGACAGCATGATCATCGACAGCCCTGTCCAGTCCAAACCAAAGTCCAAGAAGACTGCCACCGAAACATACCAGAAGCTGACGCAGCTCGAGCACATTATTGTGCGTCCCGACACCTACATTGGATCTGTCGAGATGACACAGCAGCAGATGTGGGTCTTCAACAAAGAGACATCGCTCATGGAATACCGCAACGTGAGCTTCGTCCCTGGTCTGTACAAGATCTTTGACGAAATTGTCGTCAACGCTGCCGACAACAAGCAAAACGACAGTTCCATGAGCTACATGAAGATCGGCATTGACCGGGCTACTGGTGTCATCAGCGTGGAGAACAACGGTAAAGGTATTCCAGTCGAGATTCATCAGAAAGAGAAGATCTACATCCCAGAGCTCATCTTTGGCCATCTCTTGGCTGGTTCCAACTTTGATGACACAGAGAAGAGAACGGTTGGTGGCCGAAACGGTTATGGAGCCAAGCTCTGTAACGTCTTCAGTACCGAGTTCACCCTTGAGTGCCAGGATAAGTCAAACGGCAAACGATACAAGCAGACATGGACAGACAACATGCAGAAGATGCAAAAGGCTAAAATCACGGCAAACAAGACGTCTGACTTCACACGAGTCACTTTCAAGCCTGATTATGGTCGCTTCGGCATGGCGGATGGAATCGACGATGATCTGGAAAGTCTTTTGTACCGACGAGTCTACGACATGGCCGGTACTGTCAAGGGCGTCAAGGTCTACCTCAACGGCGAGCAGATTAAGTGCAACAGTTTCAAGACTTACTGCGACATGTACGCAAAGTCGATCGCCAAACAGAGAAGCGATGAAGAGGGCGGCCAGGTTTCCTGCACTGTCGAAATGGACAAGAAACTCACCCATCGCTGGGAGGTTGGTTTTGCTGTTTCTGACGGCAACTTTCAACAAGTCTCTTTCGTCAACTCGATCGCCACAACGTCTGGAGGAACACACGTCAATTTCATCGCGGACCAGGTGACAGCGTACTTGCTCAAAGCACTCAACAAGAAAAAGAAGGGACATACTCTGAAGCAAAGTCATTTGCGCAACCATATCTTCATCTTCGTCAACTGTCTTGTCGAGAACCCCGCCTTTTCCTCCCAAACCAAAGAACAGCTCACTACAAAGAGCAGCCAATTTGGCGGTCAGAAATGTGTTCTCAGCGAAGATTTTCTCAAGAAGATTGCCAAATCAGAGGCTATCCAGAACATCATGGAGTTTGCTGAGAGGAAAGCAGATAAGTTGATGGCCAAAAGTGATGGTAACAAACGATCTCGTGTCAGCAACGTCAAGCTGGTTGAAGCCAACTTGGCAGGAACTCGACGCGGTCACGAGTGCACCCTGATCCTGACTGAAGGAGATTCCGCCAAGGGATTGGCTGTCGCTGGTCGAGCCATCCTCGATCCTGACCGCATCGGTGTTTTTCCCCTTCGTGGTAAAATGCTCAATGTGCGCGATGCGTCCATTGACCAGATCACCAAGAACCAGGAAATCCAAAACATCAAGCAGTTCCTTGGCTTGAAGCACAAGCAGGTGTACACCGACACCAAAAGTCTGCGGTACGGTCATTTGATGATCATGGCCGATCAGGATCACGATGGTAGTCATATCAAAGGTCTTCTCATCAACTTCCTCCAAGTTCAATTCCCATCTTTACTTCAAGTCCCAGATTTCTTCCGAGAATTCGTCACTCCTATCGTCAAAATTTGGCAAGGGCCTGACCCGAAGAAGCCGAAGAACCTCGAGACTTTCTTTACTCAGCCAGAGTATGAGGAATGGAAGGAGAGAAACAAGCATGAGCAGTCCAAGTGGCAATCCAAGTACTTGAAGGGTTTGGGATCCAGTACGGGTGAAGATGCGCAGGTTTACTTTTCAAACCTCGATAAACATTTGAAGGAGTTCCAAACCATGAAACCTGAGGAGGCAGATCTTTTCGATCTTGCCTTTTCCAAGAAGAAGGCTGATGCCCGTAAAGAATGGCTTGGTAATTTCGTGCCTGGCACTTATCTAGATCATTCTACCAAGGCCATCACATACAGTGATTTTGTGAACAGGGAGTTGATTCTCTTCAGCATGGCTGACAACATGCGTTCGATTCCCTCTGTTCTCGATGGCTTCAAGCCTGGTCAGCGGAAGGTCCTCTTTGCTTGCTTCAAGAGAAATCTTGTCAAGGATAAAAAGGTTGTTGAGTTGGCTGGTTACGTCTCTGAAAAGACGGCGTACCATCACGGTGAGGCCTCTCTCCAGCAAACAATCATTGGCTTAGCTCAGAACTTTGTGGGCTCCAACAACATCAACTGCCTCGAACCAAGCGGAACCTTTGGATCCCGACTCGCCGGTGGTTCAGATGCTGCCAGTCCTCGTTATATTTTTACCCGCCTTTCGCCATTCGCTCGCAAAATCTTCTCCCAACTCGACGAGCCCAACTTGCAGCCCCAGTATGACGATGACGAGCAGATCGAGCCAACGGTATACTCGCCCATCATTCCCATGGTCCTTGTCAACGGTGCTGATGGTATTGGAACTGGTTGGAGCACTTCCATTCCCAACTATCATCCCATGGAAATCGTCAAAAACCTGAAGCGACGAATGGGCCGACTTGACGAAAACGACAGCGAGGAGAAGCCATTCGAAACCATGACACCTTGGTTCCGTGGCTGGAAAGGTACACCAGAACCCGCCGGCCCTGATCGTTACAAGTTCAACGGCATGGCTTACCGCGACGAGGCAAAGCCCAATGATGTTATCATTACGGAACTGCCTATCCGAGTATGGACGGATGACTTCAAGGGCAGACTTGAGAAGATCATCAGTGGTCAGGATGGCCCGACCTGGATCAAGGACTACAAGGAATTCAACGACCACCAAAACGTTCACTTCGAAGTAACAGTTGATGAGAAGTACATGGACAAGGTCATGGAGGAGGGTCTGCTCGAGCGTTTCAAGCTGCTCAAGCAGGTGGCCACATCCAACCTGGTTGCTTTTGACTCTCGCGGACAGATTCGCAGGTACGAAAAGGTGGAGGACATTCTAGAGGAGTACTATCATCATCGATTTGAGATGTACACGCTGCGAAAGGTACGCGGACCCCTAGCTGCTGACGCCTGGCCGTTGTACTAATTATGACCTGTAGAAACACTGGCTTGCCGTATACCACGCCGACTACCGCAAGTTGAAGAACCAGGCCCGTTTCATCAAGGAAATCATTGATGGCCATCTGGTTGTCGGTAGGAAGAAGAAGCAAGTGCTCGTGGAGGAGCTGCGTGGGCGCGAATACGAGGCTTTCCCACCAAAGGACAAGAAGAAGGCGAACGAGGATGACGCCGAGCCAGAAGAAGAAGAGGAAACCGAAGTCAAGGAGGGTGGTGCTCGTGACTTCGATTACCTTCTTTCGGTAAGAAAAACTATCGCAGATGTGATGTGGAAGATTCAATGCTAATGCCAAAATAGATGCCGATTTGGTCACTTACAGCTGAGCGACTTGAAAGGCTCAAGGACGCCATTGCCAAGAAGAAGCTCGAGCATGATGAGCTACTCGCCTTGACAGAGAAGGACCTCTGGTGCAAGGATCTGGACGAATTTGCAGCAGAGTGGGAGACCCAACAAAGACTTGACGCAGAGATCAAAACCAACATCCGACGCCTAGGACGCCGCGTCTCCAAAAAGATAGGCGCTGGACGCGGCCGCAAGGCGAAGGGTGCGGATGACGACTACGAGCCGGAGAAGAAGAGTCGTGGGCGACCCAAGGCGGCGGCTGCCAAGCCTGCTGCTCCCGTCAAGGTAGAGACGAAGAGTGCGCAGAGATTTGCAGACACGTTCGACGGTTCCAAGACCAAGATCAAGGAAGAGAAGGACTCGGAGGCTATGGACCTTTCAGATCCTTTCTCGGACGATGACTTTGCTGCTTTAGGAAGAAGCAAAACCTCGGTGAAGGCCTCTGGATCGCAATCTCAATCCGAAGAAGCCGTACCGGTTCGTACTAAGCGGGCAGCAGCGAGCAAAGCCAGAACTGTGGTGGACGACGAAGAGTCGGAGAGCGATGATGACCAGATGCTGGGTGATGTGGGCGCTCTGGTCAAGGGCATCAACAAGCCAGCTGGCGAGACGTCGGGCGGCAGACTTAGCTTGTACGCCATGAGCCGACCAGACTCCAGTCATGGCGCTGGTTCCAGCAGTCTTGCCAAGACGAAGGTCAAGTCAGCCAAGGCTTTCGATGTTGATGACAGCCTGGATGACACCAATTACGAGCTGCTGGCCAAGTCGTCACCCCTCAAGACTGCCAAGAAGGATCATCAAATCGACGACTTCCTATCGGATGATGAAGAGCCAGTCCCTGCATCCAAGCCATCTACTTCGAAGGCTGCGTCTCTAAGCTCTACTGTGGCAGGTCTTGCCAGCGTCAAGAAGGGACGAGGTCGCCCTGCCGGTACCAAGAACAAGGCCAAGGATGAAGCAAAGCCCAAGCCAGCAGTTAAGGCCTCTGTTATCAAGGCTACTACCAAGGCCGCTGCCAAGGCTCCGAGCAAATCGCTAGCCAAGTCCAGCACTTTGTCCCCAGCTGCGAAGGCGTACGCCGCTCGAAAGGCTGTGAAGAAGTCCGCCTTGGAAGAGGACTCGGATGAAGAAATGGAAGAGCCCTCTTCTCCCCCTCCGCGACCGGCGGCTAGAGCTCGACCGGGTCGGGCAGCGGCAGCCAGGCGGCCAATTGTGATTGACGATGATGATGAAGACTCGTCCATGATGGACCAGCAGGATCAGGACGACGACGAAAGCGAGGATCCATTCGAGATGGATGATGATGACGACTAAATTTGTGGACGGCACGAGTGATATTCATACTTTTTTTGATGAATTTCTTTCTACATCTATTGCTTGCTTTTGTTCCTCTGGTTTCCGGTGTGCGCTTTGCGCTGTACATTACAAGCGGGATGACACAGGGCCTCCGGGTGGTTTGGGAGTGGGATGAAGCATGATGAAGGCATTTGGGGATATGCTTGGGGCGTCAAGGGCGTGGCTCTCTACTTTTTGGACCGAGTTTTGCAGTCTCAGTTGATATCCAAATCCAATATATCTTGACACTTGATTGTTTATGCGGTTGAGCTCGGGATAAACATGTTGATTCACCTCTTAGCAGGGTTCATCTGCCCTACCCTATATTGACATGTTATATGCGGTCAGGAACCTGACAACCTGAGTGAAGCTATTCCCCCGCCCCCCACTTGAAGTGGCAAAATGGTTATCGATTAGCTTTAGCGCGGGGCTGAACGATACCTGAGCAGTCCCTTCATTGTCCCCTTCCATTCAAGTAGCTTTGATTTCTAGATTTGTCAATGTCCTTCCTACCTCCCTAGATGCCTTCCCACTGGAAACCTCACCTTATTAATCTTGCCTGTTTATCTGAGTATCGTATCTTCTTTCACCTTTTCAATTTATAGACGAGTTTTCATCCAAAACATTATCTTGCGTACAAGTTGAATCCGCTGCCTACCTCTTCTCCCTCCCCATCGCAATGGCATCCGACGCCGAGCCCCAATCCGTCAAGTCGCTGTTCCAAGCCGCCGAGGACAAGCGCCGCGCCCTCGAGAACGCGTTCGAGGCGACGTCGCCGCAGTACCGCGACGACCTGGACGCCGCCCTGACCTTGTACGCCCGTGCCCGCGAGCAGATTTCGAGGCTCGGCGTGTTCTCCCCCAACGAGGGCGTCGAGGACATAGCCACCAGCGACCTGCCGTACCTCCTCCTCGACTTCCACGTCGCGGAGCTCGTGCAGAAGACTCCGAACCTGAGCCCCGACCAGCGCACCGAGGTGCTCGCCTCGTCTCGCTCCGCCTACGAGCGCTTCCTCTCCCTCCTCGACGGGTACGCCCTCGTCACGGGCGCCTACGGCCGCTTGCTGGAGCGCTACCGCGACGGACCCGACACCTTTGCCGTCGTCGCCGCGAGCGATGCCGCCGCCCGCCGGGACGGCAAGATTGCAAACTTTAGGGCGGAGAAGCAGCTCAAGGACAGGCTCGAGGCGCTGCGGCGCAACCCGGGGTACCTCGAGCACGGCGACGAGGAGCTCGTGCGCGAGCTGTACCTCACCGACGCCACCTTCCACGTCCACCAGGCCTTCCAGGCCCTCGACTCGCTCAACCGCGAAACGGCCATCCTCGCCCAGGCGCCCCGGCCCCTCGCCCCCTCGGCCGTGGACAAGCCGCCACACCCGAGCGACGCCGACTCCCGCCTCGACCACCCCCTGCGCAGCCTGTCCTCCTTCACCAGGAGCGGCGGCCCTCTGCTCTCCAACAAGGGCAAGCCCCTGCAGCCCTTCACGCTGGTCGGCTCCAGGGCCGACCTGGCCCGCGGCGTCTTCCGCCCCGGCCACAACCTGCCCACAATGTCCATCGACGAGTACCTCGAGGAGGAGAAGCGCCGCGGCAACATCCTCCAGGGCGGCGTCGAGGAGAAGACGGTCGTCGACGAGGACGACATGGACGCCGTGGACCGCGAGACGTACAAGGCGCGCCAGTGGGATGACTTTACCGACGACAACCGCCGCGGGGCGGGAAACACGCTCAACAGGGGATGAGAAGTCGACAGACGGGGGGGAAACTGGAGGGATAGATGGGCAGATTTGTTTTTACATGTTTCGGGTTGGCAATGGCGTTTACTAGGGCTAGGGGGGGGAAAAGGGGGGGGGAGGGGGGGAGATATAGAAAAGGTCAAACAAAATCATCAACGAGCACACGACAAAATTAAAGTCTTGATTCATACCCCAAATCGATTTTATTTTGCGTTTCATATCCTCTCATTATCAGCGTCCATTCTTAGTACATCTACCTAATTCTCAGTCTCCGAATCGAAAAGATGCCAAACGCCATGACCCATTCTTGCCAGCCAAGTGAGTCCCTTTTTTGTTCGTGCACATTTACTCATAAAAACATAGGAAAATGTTGATAGAGAGCATTAGTTTCCTGGATGATCAGCATCGATTGTGACGACGCTATCATCATCGCTGTCGCTCTCGTTCCAAAAATCCGTGACATCGCTGTCATCGGCGGGTTCAGTGCGTGACTCGACTTCATCCCGCTCGCCACTCGTCACCTGGTCCTGCAAGTCGTCCTCGTCGACAAGCATTTCCACAGCCATCGCCATGCTCTGGCCGTCAACAGGGATTTGAAATCTAGCATCTTGGTATTCTGATGCTCCCGCAGTAAAGCTATCAGACACGATCGAGACATCGTCCGCAATCACTTGGCCTGGACGGTAAATTGTCGAAATGCTATCATGGACATTCATGGAGTCGGAAAAGGTGCTCCCTCGCAGTCTCAATTCGGCCAGGTCCTCTGTCATGGATCCACATACACTCGAGGGCGTCGATGGGATAGAGAAACCAGTATGGAACGACGGTCCGGGTCCATTAGGTCCCATGTCAGTCGGAGGTATCTGACTCTCGAAAACGCCGCCGGTTCCGTCGTCACAGCCACCAGCCCACAAGGGCAAGAACTTCATCTCACTGCTGTCGAGAGTGAGGAGCAAGTGACGTGTAAGATTGAGAGGCGGCTCTATGTCGCGGCGAACCCAAGACCAACATATGGGCTGCATTGCAGTGCGTATTTCCTTCTCGAATGTATCAAAACATATGAGCGGCTGTCGATTCTGTGGTCTCCTGAGTCTCGAGGCCGCGAAACGGTCAGGGAACATGTCGGCAAAGCATGGTCTCCAAGCCTCGGAATAGACCAGGTTTGGGTTGTCGTCGACGACTTTCTGAATGGCACCGCTTGCGCTCTTAAGGAGTTTGTCATACGATAAGCCTTTCGACTCGGGAGAATGGCTCGGCTGTCGGCCGTAGAGTGGCCTATCCAACGCGATCCCAAGCTCATTGTAAGTGAAGGAACACAAAAGTTTCTGTACCGGATTAAACGACTGTGTGATCTGGAGCAGCGTTTCATAGTCCTTTGGTTCAACGTAAGTAGCTCGGTCTTGGTCCATGCTCTTGAAAGCAGAATCGCTGTGAGCGGAACATGTCGAAAGCGTTTTGGAAACTAAATGCTCAATTGCATCGATCATAGAAGCCTTCAGCAACCGAAGCTTGCTCAGAGCAGAGTCGGCAGCGAGACCCGGTCGTTGCGCTAAGAGCTGCTCAACGCCATCCAATTGAGTCCATTCGTCCAGGCTCCAGGAATCAAATATTTCTCTACTTTTAAGGGTGTCGAGGATACCCGAAACTCGCTCTACCAGTCCTCGGGCGGCGTGCTGAACAAGGTTACTCAGCTCATCCGGAATGTCGCCCTTTTGTCTTCCAAAGACGGTGGTGTGTGCCGAATTGCCTCGGGTACTGGCCTCTTCCAAGGCAAGTTCATTGACCAAGATGCGAAAGGCGGCCTGGGTAATTTCCGGGAGCTCGAGCTCGAAAGCGATCTGTAAAGCCTCTTCTGGCAACACCTCGATGAATCGAGAGTTGGAGCCGTGCATGATCCATTGGGCAGCTCGGTCTCTTATCACTGAAGTACAGTCAAGTATCTTGCTGAGTTTCACAATGGTCCAGAGGCGTGGCGCTGAATCCAAGAGGGTAGGTTTACCCTCGATGAGCATCATCAGCCGAATGAGGCCGTTTCGGTGGCGTATCGGACAGTAGTCAGGAATGCGTCGATAATCTGGAGTATAGTACAGGTCGTTTTGGCCTCGGGCCTTCATGGCAAGAATATTCATGGGATCAAAGGGGAGTGCTTCTACCAAGCCATTGATCTTGTCTGGGTCTTCGTCTTTCCAGGACTCCTTCTCGCAGGCACAAACGTCGTCGTGGCCGGAGACGAGACATGAATCGACGCCATGAAGCATCGAAGAGCTCCACCATTTGACGATGCCTGGGGTCAAGGACAACTCGGTCACTTGGAACACGAGTTCATCACCCTCGGAGGGAGGGCTTAGATCTACGACATATTTGATATCCGCGGGGAGTTTATTGACAAGCTTGCGGCGCCTCTTGACGCGAAATTGGTAGGAAGGGCCAAGCAAGTCGGCAAACTTGGGAGAGCCGGTCTTGAGAAGATTGTCAGAATGAACGCGAAATGTTTGGGATTTGAACGTGATGCCGTTGCAGTCGGTGAATTTCGATGAGCCGCTCTGCACAGGGTAGTCAACAAAGACTAAAGTGTCGCCCTCGCTCAATTCGAAGAGGGCCGAGTGAATGCGATAGAGCTCGAAGCTGCGCGATGACTGTATCTCCGATGGCCGCATGAGCTTAGGGACCTGGTCATCAAGCGTGCCATGAGGCTTGTTGAAATTGGGACCAGCCCATCTTGCAAGATTCTGTTTGGGAGCGGTTTCGTCGAGCTTCGGAGATGAACTTGTCTCTGCTCCTTGGGGGGACGAGGGGCCTGCATTTGAGACTGTTGGTTGGGGAGCCTCGTCAGAGGAACTCCACTCTGAATCATCTGACTCGATTGAAAATGCATCTCGAGGGATATCTAGCAAAGAAATGATTTGGCGGTCCACGTCCCGGTCTGGCAGATCCATAATTCAAGTTGCGATGAGCGAGCAGGTGCGTAAATGTGAATCAAGTGTTGATGTGTCACAGCGGCGGCGAGCAGCTGTGGTGAGGTCGGATAACGATGTGTAAAGATGGCCAAGTACGATTAATTGAGGAAGGAAAAGAAGGAGGAAAAGAGTAAGGAGGAGGAGAATCGAATCTCTTGGACGGAGAGGGCAGTAGTTTCTCCCAAAGTAGGCGCAGCGTTATGCGACATTGGTTAGGAATCTGCCATTGACCGTTGATATGCCAGGGCCCTCGGGCAGTGCTATGGCGATCATCAAGGCTGACGGCCAGGCGCAGGTTCAGCAGGCAGCAGGCAGACAAGGTGACAAGCCAGGTGGAAGAGCGGGTAGGTAGCAGCGGGAGTGGAAACGCCTGACGCCTTGCGGGCGAGTTTCGTGTATTGTGGTTGGCTATTGGCAAGCTGGAAGATGCAAAGCCGCAAAATGTGGATGCCTGGGAAGCCTTGGGGAGAGGTGTTGGTGATGACGAGAAATGGCGAGTGAGGGTCGGGACGATGACAACGTGGTATGATTGGGAGACGAGAGAGGAATGAGTCGAAAAGATGGAGTTTGATGCCTGACGAGATAATGTTGCCTTGGGTCATTGAGGTGGTGAGTTTGGGTGGTCAGCAGGCAGGTGAGTCGCATTGTTGCTTCCTTCCTTCCCAACTACCTGGTAGTTAGACCTGGGTATCTACCTACAAATATTCAGAAAATATTTAGAGATGAATGTAGGTTCTATGCCACCATTGTATCCAATGATGTTAGAGAGAGACAGTATTCAATTCATTCGCAAATTCATTGTCATGACGCCTTGTTTCTCATGATAATCATTCACCCATGCTCAAGGTGTCCTAGGTAAGCACGCTGTAGTGGGGCCAGACATCTTGACATGATAATGCAGGCAGCCAGCAACACCGGATTGCTCAAAAGTTGTCTTTGTATAATGAGCATTGCGCGTAGCAGTAGTACGCATGCGAGTGAAGCCAAAGGTGTGTTTGCCTTGATGACAAAAAGCCATGCAGCAATGAAAGGAGCGACTCAGACGATAGGTATTCTTCAGGGTAGATGGTGCTCATGACGAGGACAGCACCACAGCAATCCAAGATATCCTAGATGTCAAAGAAGCAACCAGCTATCTTTACTCAGGGATTCATTCATTGTTTTTTTATTAGGTTGATATTTTGCACTTTGCCCTATGGTTCTCGTAGACAGCTAAAAAGTGATTGCCTATCAGCTTGGATCCATTCCATGTCTGCTACCTATCTGGGCCAAGAGCTCACCAACCTACACGCATCCTTCCTTACCATGCATTCAGCGCCAGCTTGTCTAATCGACCAGCACACCTAACCCAATTTCGTTCCTAAACCCCGAAACATCAAACAGATACAAGCCAATGACGAGCTCCCAATTGATTTCCCTCCACCCCCGCATTTCCCCCCCTACAGTACACTTGTCGCGTGACCTCTTGCTCCCTCGCATCAGAAGTTCCGTTTCATTCCTCACGCCACCTCCCCAAGCTTCTCAAGCTCTCTCTCCTCTCCGCAGTCACGCTGTCCAGGTAGTCAAGTAGTCTTACCCCAACAAAAAATTCCCCTCCCCCCGAATTGCCACTCCCCGTTCCTAAACCTTCCCCTAAGCTAGGAAAAGCTCCCCCGGGTGGTGCCAAGAGGCGGGGAGGGGAAAGCTTCACCGAGTACATACACACCAAAGAGCCGTCGGGCAGAAGGGGAAAAGCGTTTTGTCATGTTGACCTAGGTATTTAGAGGGGGAAACAAGGAGCATTTGTCTTATTAACCCCAACCCAGCTCGTTTCCATAGTTGGCATGAAACTCTGAACTCTGAACTTTGATTTTGGTCTTTCTCATCATCTCGCCGCCCTCCATCCCTCTCACACTCTCTCTGTCCCGTGTGTTGAAATCTACGTCTTGCTTCCATCTACCGCTCTTGACTATACCCAACCGTTTTCAAACTATCACTTCCCGTCCCATCGCCCATCACTTCCTCTACTTCATCGCAGATTCATCACCTCTCCGTCTTCAGACAATGGCACCAGCCAAGCCCACAGTATCTCCCGTATCCGCCGCCCGACCTTTCCTGTAAGTCGACAACCCCCCTCAACTGACACGAACCCAACTCACTCAATGCTTCTCGACAGCCGTCACAAGGGTGTTGTCGCCCTAGCAGCCGCCGCGACCGCAGCCGCCGTCGCCTTCAGGTACCAGGCCTCGGCCTTGAAGCACAACGAGGTCGAGCAGCGCACGCGAAAGGCCCCGTATGGATACGTGTCTGTCGACCGGAGCGGTGGTGGCATCTGATGTTGCGAACGGATTGAGCCGATTGGCAAAGCATAAATCAAGAGACCCTAGACCATGGCGTTTAGAGGTAGTTCATATCCTGAAACGAGCAGTCGGTCATCCGGATTGGGGTGAATTGATACCAGCAAGACAGAACTTTGGGATAAGTAACACATCACACTTCAAGCATGGATGGATCCAGAACACATACATATAACCTTTTGTATGTATACACAGAGACGAAGGCATAAAATGGTAACAATCAGGCCTGGGATGGTTCTATTCACACAATTACATCCACAATTACTCCAGAGTCCTTCTCCCCCAGTACCGAAACAGGCTGGATTCGTCACTGTCTCGACTTCCAGCCCGCGACTTGAAAAGCAGAGGCTATTACCATGCCGCCAAACGCCAATCATGCCAATGCATCCATGCGGCCAGAAATAACACAAAAGAACATAGTAAGTCGCAATCCTCTAGACACCGGCCTAAGTCCCACCCCCTGGTTGACCTCTCCTTTTTTTGTCACCCCTACAATGATCCGCCCTTATGGAACAAGTCATCCTCCGTTTCGGCCTCATCATCAGACGAATACGCCACTTCCTTCCCCTTGCCCTTGACATCCCAGGCTGCCTTCGGCTCCTTGAGACTTCTCCGACTAACAGGTCTTTTGGACGGGGCTGCCTTTTTGGCATCGAGCTTGTTCTTGCGCAATCGATCCCGTCCCGCTACCTCGATCAAAGGTGATTCCCTGGTCTCTTCGCCAGACGAGTTGCGTTGAGTTGTGGGGGCTGTTGAGGAGGAGTGCTTGAACTCTCGCATCTCTTGTATCACATCGGCAAAACTCTCTTCCAGTGTTTTCATCCGTGCCAGCACAAGTCTGCTCATTCTGTCTCTGTCTCCACCGTCTCCGTCACCGGCTGCCCGCAGCCGATTGTCCTTCATCATGGCCAGGGCCATCTGTGTCTGGAAGCTCCCTGCCATGCCTCCCACAGGATCATTTCCAAATCCGACGTGGTCAGACATGGCGCTCAGGTCCAGTGATGAGAGCCTCCTACTGTCTCGTGGACGGTTTCGTGGCTCAATGCTGAGTAGAGCGGACCGACTCACACCACCAGCCTCGGTCAGACCTCGAGATGGTCCTACTGGTCGGGGCTTGGTTCCGCTCACATACAAAGATCTTCGAGGAGAGGTTCGACGATGCGTAGGCGTCTTCTCTCCCCCTGTAGTCCGTCCGCTTGTTCTTGGCCGTGGCTGTCCTGCATGAGGTGGCGATACTGGTGAACCGCCCTGTGCCTGCTTCATCTCCTGGGGATTGAAGAGAATCGTATTCGTCGACAAAGTGCGGTTGTGAGCGTTTCGCCTTGGCCGTGGTGTTGGAGCTACATCGGCGGAGCTCACTGACGAAGCCAGCTTCCCAAATCTTGATGTCATAGGTGTCTTGACAAAGTAACCGTCCTCTTCTTCCTCGGAAATGGGGTTGATTTCGACCCGGCTCTGTTCGGCATTCGTGCCGTTGTCATCTTCGTCCTCGTCATCATTAGTGACCAGCTCATCATCGCCATCAGCATCAGTTTGGTCCTTGTACTCGGGGATTTCGGTAGTTGTGTGATGTCTCATAAGGTATCCGGGTCGAACGAGGCGACCACTGTTTGACAAGACGTCAGCAGGATCGCTCGCCGCTGATCTGGCATCTGAGATGTGTCTGAGACCCGACGTGCGTTCCCATCCTACACTCAGCCTCCTCTGCCAGTTGGGAACTGCCGCGCTTTCTAGTGTTGGCCAGTTCCCGGGCGACGTCCCTGTTTCGTCATGCTGATCCATCCAATTACGAATAGCGGTTTGTGTCTTCCTTCGCTCGTTTCTCCTCTGCGTTCTGAGGGCCATGGGATCGGGTAGACGGCGGAAAACCTCTTCTAGGGCCCGATCTTTTTGGAAACCAGCAACAGATTCCTCGCGAACTCGTACGTTGGGGCTGAAGATGGCGGTTCTAGATGCCGGATCGGCAAATGATATGGCTCTGCCTCGGTCACGGCCTGGATGTTCCACCAGGTCCGTCGGTTCATACATGGATGGAGCAAGCCAGAGTCTCTCGTACAGATAGATGCAGAACAAGATGGGAAAGTGGGTGGCTTTGATAATGGTTCGGTTTAGCCACACAAATGTTCTCAATGGCATAAAATATCGCAAAGGCATAAGAAGCCATGCAAATATGTTGCTGGGGGCAATATACGAGAAGAGAGCATCATTTTTGACCATTGAGATGGTGTTGATGGCGAACAGAAATCTGGAGCAGTCAGCATCGTGTTCGAGTCGTACGTCCAAACAAGACTTACTGGTGCTCTTCATTGGCATTGGACGCAATCGTCATGAACGAGTTAGTCAGGACAGTGATCAGGATGGTGCTTAGAGTTTGATGAGTATGACGTTTCCACGTGGCTTTGAAAAGTGGCACTTACACGACTAAGAAGTGACAGATGATGAGGAAGAAGATTAGCAGAGCTCTCCCCAGCCAGTTATACGTTGGCCACCTAAACTTCATTAGTCTTTCCGGAGAGGAACCAGTCTGTTCAGGGGAACTTACATATCCCAGGCAGCAGGAGTAAATCCCATGAGAAGCTGAAAGATTTTGTACGCCGCCTCGCTCGCCTCAAACGAGTTCTTGGACAGAGTGAAGAAGACGAAGAATCCGCTGCACAGGATCGCAATGAGGATGAACACGGCAGCCAGATCTAGAGCCATCAGCCGGAAGGCAATGAGCAGCTGCGAAAAGTATTGGTAGTGGTCCAGAATGCTGAAGATGCGCGGCAAAAGCAGAATTGCGTTGGCAGCGAGCACGTCGTACGCCATATCGTTCCAGTGATGCGGATCTACCAAAAAGACGCCATACGCACGCATGCAGTAGTAGACAATCAACAGCATGAGGATGCCCAGGTCGAAAATGTTCCAAAAGCTCATGATGTAGAGGGCAAAGCCTTGCTCGTTGAAACCAACAAGCTCGTCTAGCATGAAACCAGCGCTCCAAAACCAAAAGACCAACTCTAACCCTGTGATTTGGACGGATCGTTGGGCTAGAACAGCAAGGAAGAGGCCAATCAACACGGCAAGAGAGACCGTAGAGAGGAATGATCTATAGCGGGGAACTCGCAAACGGGACAACTTGAGGAGAGATGCCTGTCGAGGGTCGTAGAGAGTCACTGTCCGTCTTCCCGGAGGAGTAAAGGAAGCGGACTCTTTAGGGGGCATTGGACCGAGTAAAGGCGTTCTGTCATCCACCTTTCCAGCTCGGCCATTGCCAAGGCGTTCATGGGGTTCACGATGTAGGCTGTCGGCCGAAGAGTGGAAGGTTATGGCACCACTCCAAATGGCATCCAACTGTTGCACAATGACGGGATGGGCGAGGAAGTGCTTGGCCGAGGCCCGGATTGCGACCTCCAGGGTGGACGTGCGGGAAGCAGTCAACTGCATCGTGGGGGTGGGAGGAGTCCTACGAGCGGCACTGGTGGACGGCTGTGCTCCAGGAAGGCCCTGCAGGGGGTAGAAGTCATAGGCGAGGGCATCAATTAGTTCGCGCGTGTTGTATTCCTTGAGAAGCTTCAGGGCCAGCAGCTCGCACACCTTTGCTCGAGTACTGCTAGTGCCTGCGTTTCCGGGGTATAGGCTGGCTTCCTTGTTGAACTGTAGACAGTTTGCCATGAGGGCATACAGGGTCGCGCGGGAGAAGTGTTGGGAACGTATTTGCTGTTGCATGGGCTTGACCAGAAACTGCGAGACTTGGGGGGACCTGAGTTGATCCCATGATAGGGACGTCTCGGTTCGTGCAGACACAATTATGCGGATGGCATGAGTGATACTGTAGATGGGTAGGGAATCTGTGAAAATAAAAACAAAGGTCAGAGGTATTGTTGACTGGCATCAACCGCGATTCGCAAGGACAGGGCTGGACAAACCCAGATGGCTAGCAGAAAAAAGAGGCAGCACTGGTAATGCGGCACGCCGATTGTCTTCGTCACGAATTTCGTCATTGTCGTCACCATCCTCTTCCTCTTCTTCTTCTTCATCGTCAACGTCACGGCCGTTGAGGGACCTAGGGACCGGGCCGCCTTCGTCGTTGGAATCGTCAGCATCGTCATCGTCGGCCTCTGTGAAGTCGGCCGTAGCATGTCTGCGCAGCGTATAGGAGGGACGTTCCCGTCTCGGTGATAGGGAGCCGATCGATTCGGTACGGCGATTGGTATGGCGGGAGCCAGCCCTAGGTCGCAGCAGCGAGGAGAACATGGCGTTGAACGGAGATGGGAGGATTTGTCGTCTCCTTATGGGGGGGTTGTTCTCCTGAGCAAGCGAGCCGCTTCGCAACCTTGCGTCTCTCAACGCGCCATCGAGACCAAAACTAAGGGGTCGGGGAAAGGAGCGTGCGAGAGAGCCAAGCTCTCAGGAGAAGGGGAAAACAGGAAACAGGAAACAGGAAACAAAGGAACAAAACAAACAACAATCTGTCGCTGGTAAAGGACAAGCAGAAGGAGAAAGGAAAGAAAGGAAAAGGAGGGAACGTCGTTGGCGTCGAGGCTTCGAGGCTCGAGTGGGAAGCCAGAGGACGAGAAGGCCAACCTCCAAGGCACAGCGACAGAGGCTAGGGACGAAAAGACGGCCCAGAGGGAGAGCCTACAGAGCTAGAGAGTTAGTGGCCGGCACGGTGTAACGCCAGTGGACAGGGATTGGGATTCAGTGGGTGCTCCACTGGGGGACCTTGTAGGCTTGCAGGTTTGCAGGCTTGCAGGCTTGTGTGAGAGAGGAGAGTGCCCCCCACTCGACGAACTGTCGACTGACGCACCGCGCACCGAGTTTGACTTGACTTGTGGAGAGACAAGACGAGACGAGGCGAGACGAGGCGAGACATGATGAACATCCAAGGCAGGGAGAAGCTAGAGGGAGGAGAAACATGGGTGAAGAATGACGAGAGATGGTTGGTGAGGTGAGACGGGACGGTGCAGCCACCGCCGTGCATGTGCATTGAAGAAGCTGGTTGTCTATTTAGGCGTTTATTGTCTAAGATTGTAGGTACACCAGTACCTACCCAGTTGGGGAGTAGGTACTATATTCCAGAGATGTCTGGGATCCCAAGATGGACATGTAAACCTCCGGGGTTACTCGTTGGGTTGGACCAGACAAGAGGGATGTTTGGTGACTGTAGTTGTAGTTGCTTGCACATACATACACGTAGTTGGTGGCAGTTGAATTTCAAAGGGACACACACAATAGATTATGCTGTCATCGGAGGTCGTCGCTCATCCCCGAAGAAAACATGGTGCCATGGAGCAGCAGAGCAGACGGGCTGCTGTGTGGAGTCATGAAGCAAATTAACCAGCGCAGTCGATTCCCAATTCAGCCCCGAGCAGGAAGTGGATGAGAATAACAAACCTGGCAGTTTGGTTACCTCCAGCTGCTGAAGAGAAGGGAAAAATTCAGAGACAAAAGGGGAACGAGTCAAGGAACAGTCAATTGTCATGTAATTGCCTTGTACAGGAAGTGCTGTTGGTCAATTCCAGCAGCACTTGTACGAAGTACGGCAATAAACAACCATGACTCGAATGGTTGGTGGAGGATGATATTGAAGTAGTGCCCGTGCGGTCGTGGCAGGTCAGGGAGGTCAGGGATGGCGATGATGCAGGCTGGAGCTGGAGCTGGAGCAGGGGTGTCAAGTTATTGTGAGTGACATCAACTTTGAAGACGATGTACATGTAGCAACTCGTCGTAACATGGAAAACTCTTCACACAGACACAGACAGACACAAGCACAGAGCACATGATGACGAACCGGTTTGTGGCACGGTAGTGACTCCGAGCCGTGGAACAAAAAGTCGGTGTCCCAGATTGTTGCATGTACATCACGTACCTACCTACCGAGGACGGAGAACGGAGGACAGGACAGGACGAAGTGGGAATCTTCACTTGCATCTCTTTTTCTTGACACCATCACCATTTTGACCATCCAACCATCCCACCAACCAACCAACCATGCATCCAGCTTGCCAGCCCAAAAGAACCCCTGCTCCCCTGCTCTTCTCTCGACCCGCCCCCCCGTCAGCTTCTCTCACTTGGTGAAAACTAGAGGCGACCCCATGATCCCATGATCAGCA
>JALNIO010001912.1:2081-63308 GCA_023509875.1 Rugonectria rugulosa | reverse complement strand
AAAAAAAAAAGAGAGAGGAGTCCACTCCACTCCTATTAAAAATCTCCATCTTGTCCAACAACAACTCACACGACAGTTGGACAGCTCCCAGGCGGAAGCAAGGCAAAAGGGGACAATGGGCCCCACGAAGTCCCCCTTGGTCTTATTGCTTCTATTTGCAACAACTCGGATTGGACAAGCTCAATCCCAAACCAAGACACTACGAATATGCACACAGCAACTTATGCACCCTCATCTGCTTCACCAGCTCGAAACAATCAAACCACCTTGAAGAATGTGACGCCAGACTCCCAAATCCTCGTGGAGAACAAAATGTTCAGCTACGTTCATCAATGTCTTGTTTGACGTGGCTTCAATTCCATTTCCCGTTCCAACCCCCCCCCCTATGGCCTGAGCATCTCAGGCGCTCGCTCCCCTTGAAAAGTGCGGGTTTTCCCTCATGCAGCAGTACCTTGCTTTCTCATGCATGCACACATGCCACGGCGTGGCATGGCTGGGCTAATCAGGGCAGGCAAAAGGCGCGGGCACGAGAACAGCTTTGGCATCACGAGATGGTTTGAGGACAAACTTGATGGTGGCGGGCAATCCTAGTCCCTTCGTGGTTTGACCGTCCCGCGCTACAATGTGTACAGTACCGTCGTCCCGATATCGTGATATCAATCTACAGGAAACGCCAAACGGTTCCCCTCGCACAGAGTGTCCATCCATACGTCATCCATCATGACGTGACCACTTTCCTATTTCAACGTGTCTACCCCAAGATGTCCCGAACTCGCTCCTCACTACGGAGTACTGATGCGGGGTAACAGTCATCGCCACCGGCATCTACAGCTCTTCAAGGACAAGACAACCTCCTTTCCCCCCGTTCGTGTGCTCTCCTGGTTTATTGGTGTAGGTCTATTAATCTGTGGTTCATGCATCCTTGAACAAGCAACCTTTTGGTGTCAGCTTGCAATATCAAGGAGTATCACCCGAAACCGAATCATGTTTCACTGCAACTCTAGCGTCACTGCAAAAATGTGTCGTTTTATACCTCCCTAGACTGGATATTTTTATCCTTCTCTCCCTTCCAGGCTGATATTGCCTTCCAGGCTGATATTGCAGATTTCCGTTCCCTGAATAAACATGTCTTGGCTCAAGGTCGAGATGAGACAAGGCCGCAGCCGTACGAGAATGCCATGTAGGACGCCCAAGAAAACCACTTACCGCAGTGACACTTGTCTCGCCTCGTAATCAGAGAGGAACATAACCCATCATTCTTCGTACCAGACTCCAAGTACTCCGTAGACTGCCGCAGAAACCTTTGATTGCCCAGCAACGGATGGCATCAGACCGGCCAGCGTTTGCTTGTCCTCTCGCCATCACCTCGTCAAGTGAACAACCACCCTCTCGGAACCCCTTCCGTCCAGCAGGTTGCCCATCACCTGCAGCTCCTCCATGCCCGTCATCCCATCCTCTTCGATCCGTGGCTTGCAGCTCACTCCTGCACGGCCCCTTCGTCGATCGAGACCAAAAACGTTGATACAGTATCGCCCACGCCAACGCTCATGCATGCATGAATGATGCCAACCCATCTTCACCAGCCACAGTCATAAGCAACTTGCACGTTACAACATCATTCAAATGTGATTGATTGGAGAAATGGTCTTTGATTATAGGTCCGGTGGCTCTATCCCACCACATGCTCTAAAAAAACGCTCTGCTGTCTGGCAGAGATGAGATCCTCTTCCTAAACTCCCTTGCTAAAGTAAACAAACGCCACACCCATGATATATAATGATGATCGATGAAAAGGAGAAAGAAACCCCCAGGTAAAAGGGGACGTGGCTTGCTTGCTTGCTCGCTTGCGTCCGTCCTTTGCCAACTATGCAGATGGCACACGAATTCAGAATTCTTGGCCACATCTCAATTTTTCCCCAAAACATACGCTCGACCAACCAGATGCATGACTTCATGCTCAATATGTACACTGAATTCATGAGATGAAAAAGAAAAAAAAAAGGCCCAATCTATGTGGTATATCATAACCCATCGTGACGCTGTTGAACCCATGGGCTGTGTGATAAAGCAAATGATATCGGAAACATATAACCATCAGTCCGTTCACCTTCGCCAGGCCCAGAATCCACCTCCTGATGGTGATCCTGATGCCGTCGGGGCAGGCTTCGCTGGTGTCTCTGTCGCAGGTGGTGTTGTCGCATGGCCAGCACCGTGTCCAGTAAGAAGGCCGAACACGCCCATCCCGCCTGACTGTGACGGGGTCTTGCTGTGTGACAAGCCATGAGCTTTTCGCAAAGTTTCCAACTTCTGTTTTGCTTCTTCCGCATCCTGTTTAGCCATGGCCTCAGCCGTCTTCGCCTGAGCAAGCTCCAATAACAGTGCTTCATTCTCGCTCGCCGCCGGAGCCGGTGCTGTGGTGGTTACCGTCGGTACGCTCATGTCGGTTCGTGGGAGTGAGGAGATCCTCTTGTTGAAGTTGTTGCTGCCCGGCCCGTTGCTGTTGTTGTTCGGTTGTGATGGCGTTGATTTGCTTCGTCCCAACTTGAATTCCCTCAAACCTCCCCCAGCCTTGTTCCATTCCGGATCTGGATCCCGAGTAGCATCATTCACTGAGCTCGAGGACACTCTAGCCTTCAAGCTGTGCATCTGCTTTTCCACCCTTTGCTTGTCCTGGTGGAGGGTCCTGACATGCGCATGACTCTCCCGGAGCTGTTCTTTTACGCTCGTCAACTCCTGGGTAAGGTCATGGATTTGGCGGCTGTATTCTTGTGACTGAGACATGGCGCTGGCCAACTGATCTTTTGCGTGTCCGAGCTCCTCGCGCAGTTGCGCTTTGGTCTGCAGCATTGACGAGCGGCGCGTATCCTCATCGATCTGGAACCGACGCTCAACCAGGTCTAGAAGATTAGACAAATCCTCCGTCGATGGGGTTTCATCGGGCGGGGTACCGGTATTGTCGCTGGCTTCCACGTCTAGTGAATCCGTCTCAGCAGTGGCATCCGTTGCGGGCTTTTGGTCATCCTCATCTTGAGGTTTCTCTTCGTTTGCCGTGGAAACCCGTACATCTGGATTGCTCGGTTCCGATGACGCGGATTCCTGTGTCGCCCTTCGTCGTAATCCCTCGAGGAGCGAGTGAACAGCCTTGCGATCCTCTTGTCGCTCCTCCTGCTCACGCTGGAGTTGATTTGAGAGGAGTGTGTGGTTGCGCTGAAGCTCACTCAATGCCGTCAACAGATCCTCGATCTGACCATGCAAATGTCGTTCATCGCTATTCTTCTGAAAAGTCATCGACTTGGCTCCAACTGGAGTAGGCTCGCGAGTTAGTGTACCGTCATCGGTGTTGGACGAGTCTCGGGTCAGGCTTGTTGCGTCCGTTGACGCGGAGCTCGTTACACTTGAAGAACTGGCCTCCATCGAGTTTAATGTCGACGCGAGGCTCTGTTTCGATGCAGTGCGGCGCAACATACTCAACGGTCGGGACGGTGCTGTGTTTCCTGGGCTGAGATTCCCGTTGGCTGTCTTGGGGGAGAGACTGGTGGTGGATGAGGCCCAGATGCGACCCAAAAATCGACTGGCGGCGTTGGTGACTTCGGATCCTCGTACTGGGCTGGAGGCCTGAGCTTTCATGTCTTTGTAGCTTTGTTCAAGCTGCAGCATGCTTTCCCTGGTAACAACACCAGAGAGTCCAGCAAAGTCCTGGACAAACTCGTCTGCGTTGTAATGGTAGCAATCCCAGAGCCCACGAGAAAGCAGCAACTGCATCACATCCTCAATTTCGGTGCAAGCCAATAGTCGGCCCTCGTTCTTCCGCATGAGGGATAGCGCTACTCGCATAAGTGTTTCTGATGCTCCCTCCGCAAATATTACATCGTAGATGCGAAACAGCATGGGCAGGGGGCATGTCACTGCGAAGAAGCTCAGGAACCACTGCGAAACGTATGCAGGGTCAACCTGTAGCTCCTCGAGATGATTCGACAGTACTGGCAGACTTTGTCGGAGCAGTTCTCGAAACTGGTAGATGCGCACATGGAGCCCTGATAGGTCAGGGAGGAAGCACGCCCGCAAGTCGTAGACCTCCATCAGACTAACAACGTTTTCCCGTCAGCACATCACGTCCTCACCAATCAGACTGATTGGGCAAAAAATATGTTAGTTCAGGACTTACCGGACCAGCACACAAAAAGCCTGTTTGTCAGGCATGTGCATCAGCAGTGGGCCGACCAGAAAGGCCAGCCCCTGACAGTAGCCAATCTTGGTGTCGTAGAGGCTGAAGCACCTGAGCACTCGACCCAGCATCCGTTGACCGTCGCCATCGGGATCACGAAACATATCCACACCAGGAAAGCTTCGTCCCAGGTCCTTCCCAATGATGACTTCATACGGACTGGATTCGCCAGAGAGCCGTTCATACTGCTCCTCCAATCCAGAGTCCCGGGCGCCTGACATACTCTGCCACACCACCCCTCGAAGCGGAGGCGGGATACCCTTGCGAATTTTGTTTGACAGCAGCGTCGGTAGACGGGCAGCGGTCTGCTGGTAGTCCTTGACGAGGGCGGCGTAGAATTCGAGATCAGTCATCGGCGGAGGGGGGAGCATGGAATATCGCAAGGCCGGGGGTGTAGGACCCTGGACCATCTGTCTAAGCTGGGCCATGGAGGGCGGGCGTGGTTTGCTGACGGCACTACGCTCTACAGTGGCACGGTCGACGCCTTGGACTTTGACGCTCTTCGGGTTCGTAGCCAGCTTCGCATTCTCCTGTTCAAGTCGTGCCAGCAAAAGGGCCGTCGACTGTTCTTGTTAGTCACTGTACATTTCCTCGTAGAAAGCGGGCGAGTTGAGTACGAACATTGTCTGTCTCCTCGTCCTTGGTCTGCTCGTCTTCGGTCCTCTGTAGTTGTTCCCAGTTCACCTCTTCCTGGTCGTCTGAAGCGGGTCCGTCTTCGAACAATTCCTCGTGTAAAGTACGGGCAGTGAGGATGGGAGGCGGCATATCAACTGTCGAGTCACGGGGGGTCTCCGTATTCGCTCCCTCTCCCGTGCTCGAGTCCACCTCCAAGCTCTTTCCAGCACTGGCAGCGTCGCCGTCGGTGTTGATACTGCTCTTATCGTCAAACTCCGAGGTGGGTGTGCTAATGTCAGTGCTCAATTCGCTTTTGTTGTCATCGACAATAACGCTCTCGTGGCCCGTCTTCCTGGTCGGCGTCGATTGAGCAGTGTCGACGTCAGGACTCGACGTGATAGGATCGAGTGCAAGAGAATCAGGTTCGGAAAGCCGAACGGTCACCAGGGAATCATGGGCCATCTTAGGGGTCTCGGGACCTGGATCCATCATGGGAGCTTGTCCAGAAGGTGCAGTCGAAGGGAGGGACTCATGGTCGCTGCTGGGTGCGGCCGTGTCCATACCTGTCTCCCCGTAGTGTGGAGAGTTGTTTGGGTGATCGACTGGAACGAAGAATGTCTGACCCAATTGATGGTTGACGGAGAGATCCTCTCAGAGAGGCGCTCTGGGAGCGTCCGAGGCCAGGGTCGCGTGCTCAAATCCCGCCAGGATGGAGGGTATGAGGCCGAAAATAGGATCGTGTTTAGATGAAGCTTGCGAGGCCGTAGGAGACGCGGCTGCAGCACTTCATCGAGGGGTGACGACGCAGCGATTCGAGGACGGAGGTTGGTAAAAAACGGGGGGAGGAGCAGCCGTGCTCTCCGGACTCGGGTTTCGGGGGGGACGACGGGAGGTATGAACTCGTTGGATGCGGTGACAGGGCACTTGATGCTTAGTTGCTGAGTGACGACGAGAGTCAGAGAGGAAGAGGTTATCCCGACAGACGAGTCAAGAAGCTTTCGAGACGACAGAAAATGACTGTGGGGATTTCTTGGAATCGAGTTTCGTCTGGGCTTCTGCTTTTGCAACGGACTCGGGTATTCAAAGGGGGGGGCAAGCAAAACCCATGGATGTTCTACGGACTACGGACCACGGAGTAGGGGTGAAGGCCAAAAAATGAGCCTATTCGATCCCCTGATGACCGCTCTTTAGGGAGGTTCGCTAATTACCCGCCGTTCCAGTGAGCCAGACCACTGAGAGGTGCTGGTTCGGCCGTGTCCACAGGGCTACCGAGCCGGGGTTGACTGTCCGGGCTGGGGGCTACGGCCTTAGTCCGCGTTTAGGGCGGCCAGGGGGGCAGGGGGGCAGGGGGGGCGACAACCTCAGCGGGTGCCGCTGACTGGAGAGCCAGAGCATCCGGATGACTTTCTAACAGGAGGTTGAGAATGGATCAAGTTTTGGTCTTGTTTACTTTCAATGTTATTCTCGAGCAAGTTTGACTGTGCATTCGGTCCAGTCCGTGTTGGAGGCAGCGGCCAGTACATGTACCACGCGCAACGTGCAACATATAACGTGCTCTGAACGGCATGAATTCGCCATTTCCCGGCTGACAGACCCCCCTCCGTGCGAGTCTTTACTCTGTTGATCGATAGTCGACAGGTGCAGACGACCCAGACAGCAGACAGAGAGAGCCCTTGATCCCGGTCGCACTCTGAATGCCGTCCAAGACATTAGCGGCTCTGCAAGATCCAGATCTTCCACAAGCTTTCTTCTCAGTAGCGTGTCCTGTCAGCGAGCTCGTGTCTAGACTTTTGACAGATCAGCCGGAAATATCCTTGGTGTCCTCGAGTATTCGTAATGTTCCCCCCCGGTAGAGTTTCCATGTTCGTGCCGGTCATCTTTTCAGTTCCTGCTGACATGCTGTACCTTAGTACCTGCATTAAGCCACGCATGGTGTGAGCCTGCTTACGATTGGCCCTCCTCCCCTTGAAGCCCAAGAAAATATGCAGGGGCACTGGGGCAAAAGGTCTAGAGTCTCCACAGAGATAATGCAAATGCAGGGACGGTGGACCCAAGCTTTTTGCCAAGTACGCCTCCTGGCAAACCTGGATCGAACTGAGTTATACTTGTACGTGTAATTGTCTAGGGTAAGCGGGCGCAAGAGGGCAATTCATCGTGACGAGGGAGTATATCAGAAGCACCCTGTAGATATCTATCTATTGTCTAAAAAAGGAAATTTGAAGGGAGGGGGTCTAAATCTGCACAGGTAGATAGGTAAGCAATCGAGAAGTCTATCTGGTATATTTATTGTGTTGTTTCTGTTAACAACTCCACCATCCATAAACTGGTTACTAAGACGGCATCATTAGGATAGCTTCACTTTAACATCATCGGCAAATGCAAAGTATTTGAAATGAAATACGTAATTCAACCAACTGGATCTTTTTACTCTCACCAACGCCAATGCAGCAAGGTACACGTATGCAAGTCTTCCTTGAACTATCCCACGCACATTCCATCTCCAAGCCCAACAACCTGCACCCAGTCCAAACACGACTCTACTTCCGTCGCTTACCACCGCCACCGCCACCTCCATCCTCGCCGGCGCTGCGCTTGCGGCCGTTTTTGCGCCAAAACTCCTTGGTATCACGTTTCTCGCGTGCCTCCTTCTTCTCCTCATTGTCTGCCAGCTTCTTGCGGAAGGCAGCACGATTCTCTTCCTTCTTGACACGCCGTTTAGCTGCCGAGTCGTTGCGAATCGTGAGGAGTTGCTGCATGAGAGCGCGAGCCTTCTTCTCCTCTGACCCGGGAGCCAGGACCACTGCGCGCTTCTGCATGTAGGTTTCCTTCTTCTGCTTCTTGGTCTGGATGATCTGCGACCGGAATGGAAGGGAGGCGGCGAGCGCCCGCGGAACTTTGAGAGTGTTGAAGTGACGATCTTGGCGTTCGATCTTGCGGTATTGGCTGTTCTTGAGCTGGGGCGTAGCAATGTTTTGGTCTCGACGGACTTCGCCAGTGAGACGCATGGGCTGCCAGCCGATGAGGTTGGTGACGGGGTTGTAGAAGCGATGAGGCTTGATCGGGTACCAGGCACGCAGAAAGACGATGTCACTAAATAGGATTTTGTCTTCAAAGGTGGCTCGGAATTGACCGTCCGGTTTGGATAGAGCACGCTTGATCTGACCGCGGACACCCGAGACCGTCTTAATAGAGGCACCTTCAAACTTGGCAATCTCGAGCGACGAGTTGAACATGTTCTTGATGAAGGCTGTGTTCTTGTAAATCTTGGCGGGAGTACCAGTCAGTTTCAACTTCTTGACAATCTCAGTCGATTCGTCAACGCTGAGAATCGTGCCTGTTCCAGCAATACGGAAACCAGCATTGCTGGAAGAAAAGGAGTTGAAACAGACGAACCCCGTATTAGGAGCAATCAGAGGCCCGTATATCGTTCCGAAGCAGTGCATATGCTCGGGTGTATACTTGAGCATGCGGTTCCTCGTTCGTGAGTCCGTGGTGCTGTATATTGGCAACGTCTGGAAGCGACGCCATCCCAGAGAGAAGATGAGGGGATCGTTGGTTTTGAGGATACGCTTGTGCCAGCGGTGACGTTTGATGCGTACTTGGAGAAATCCAAAGCGATCCTCCGTTGCTGACAGTCCTCCGACAACAACGGGCATGCTGGCATTGAACTTGGTGACAAACTCGGCTGGTACGTTCTCGAGAACCACCTTGGCATACTTTCCGGCTCGATAACCCTCAACGGCAGAACGTTGTCGCTCGTCAAGGTTCTCGAACTCTTCCTTGTTGATGTCCAATTGCTTCTGGATCATGGCCTTTTGGGCCTCGTACCATTCATCTTCGCCAAATTCTTGCACGTCACCGCCATCGCGACGGGCATTGGCTTTGTCGTTGAGGAAACCGTCTCGATCCTCCTCTTCGAACCTTTGCCTGAGCTCTTCTTTTCGCTTGGCGTTTTGTTCTCGCTCCTCGGCAATCTCCTCAGCTGTCTGCTGTTGCGGTTCCTCGCCTTCGCCCTCACCGTCTCCGGCCTCCAAATCTTCAAACTCGCCGTCACCCTCACTGTCCTCACCACCTTCGCCGTCCATGTCGTCGTCCTCCCCATCTTCATCACCATCACCTCTGGAAAATGAAGTGGTGAATCTTCGACGCAGAGCTTCCACTTTATCTTGCTCTGCCCACTTCGCGGCAAGGTCTTCATAATCATAAACCGGTATCGTCCGATCCTCTGTTGCATCCTCCTTTTCTTGTTTTGACTTTTTGAAGAACTCCTCGTCGTCCGAGTCATCTTCGATATTCTCTTCATCTTCATCATCTTCACCTCTCCATCGTTTTAGAGCGTCTTCTGGAGTCATAGAAACGTCGTAAATGAGCCTTGCCAGGTCACCCGTGTGATATGACCGTCTCTTGCCATGCAACTTCAAAGCCTTTCCGGTCAAGTCATCCTTCCACCTCAATGCAGCGGCTTCCTCATCGGAGTCGTAATCCTCTTCCTCTTCCACATCGTCGTCCCCTGATATGGAGCCAAGATCAGAGTCACTGTCAGCAAAGGCAATGTCCTCCTCATCGACCTCTTTGTCGGCCTCTTTCCGGAACATTTTGCCGAGTTTGCCTTCATTGAACTCAACCTCGGCGTCAGAGTCCTCCTCATCGCTTCCACTGACAAAGCCCTCATCGTCGTCATTGGCTTCGCCTTCGTCATCGTCACGGTCCGCAAACCGTGCTTTGCGTGGTACCTTTCTTCCCGTATCTTCTTCGACATTCTTGATCTTGTCACCACCTCGGAAAAGTTGCACGCCATCGTCCGTTTGACCGAGGAGCTTTCGTTCAGCCTGTAAACCAACAATCATCTCCTCGCCTTCACCTCGCTCAGCGTCCTCATCATCCTTGTCGAATGTGAATCCTTTTTCACGGGTGATCCAGACGGTATCCCCGTCAATTTTCAGGCCACTGCGATCGGACATGGGTGCATACAACTTCTTCTCCTTCTCGTCCAATCTTCGCCGTCCCGTTTTCCCTGTAATCTTTGCCAATGCTTGTTCCATAGCCGGTGTAGGGCATGGGTCTGGCAGAACCTCCATGTTTGCGACAGTAAAATCGCCCAGTCCAGGAATATGAACTCGCTGCCCCTGAGACGAAAAGTTTGTACCTCGCAAGTATCCTGAAAGAACAATCGATCGATCACAGTTGGGATCCTCCTCGATTTTCGTAGGGTGCGTAATGTCTCGGAAGCTGTCAATGATAGAATATGGATGGGAGTTGCGCCAAACTAGCGGACGAGGGTTCTTCATAACGGAGAGGAAGCGAGACAAGTTGTGAATCTCGCGGTCGGGATATCGGCCATTCATAATACCAGAGAGGTAAAATAAATGCGCTCCTTGGTACAATTCGGTCCACAATCTTCTCTTTAACCGCTTCTTCGCATCCTTGAGCGCCTGGGGCTTCTTGAACAGATCCAAATGGGTCAGGATGCCAAAGACATTGCCAGGCATACCCGTCGCGGCGAGAATGTTGAGAAACTCCATCGTCTCCATTTCGAAACCATAGTTGCCATCAATCATCAGGAGGACAATGTCCGCCACCTTTGCGATGTCCACCATGGCCTCGAGCTCGTTGGGGCATTCGACAAACGTCAGGCGCTGCTTTTTGGAAGTGACAACGGTAATGGGACCCTGGGGGTCGGTGATCGTCTCTTTGGCATATCGGCGGATGAGGGATTTGAGAAGCGTCGTCTTGCCTACGCCGGGAGGACCGACAATCGTAACGAGTCGAGGCGGGGCCTCGTCGGGGAGTCGATCGACGAGAGGAACATGGAGTCGCTTTTCTCGAACCTGACCAATCCTGTTAGCGTCGCAGAATCAGGTGTAGTAGGAGGGAAACAAGCGTACATCTGAAGATCGTGCTGCCTGTCGATTGAGCTTTCCTGGGTTCGCAAAGGCAAAGGCCTTGGGATTGCGCTCTGCGATATGTTAGTGTTGCATTCTCTGGACAAAACTGTGCAAAAAGACAGTTCTACTTGCCCCCTGTATGCTGCTTCTTCTCCTTTCTGTCCTTGGACTTGCGATGCGGCTTATGCACTTGCTCCTCCATGGTTGCGCGTCTTCACCAGCATCTACAAATTCGATCCAAAAAAAAGTTCCCAGCGCTTTGGAGTTGATGGACGTTAAAATTTGTCCTTATCCACTATCTAATCTTATCGGTCCCTTGCGGGGCCTTGGATTTAACTAGTGGCTGGTGCTTCTGACAGGTCTATTCAGCCACTCAAGGACTCAAGCCACACTCAGCCCACCTTGGAGATTAACTCCAATCGAAGAGAGCATCTTTTACAGCTTCCTTTTCGAGATTAGACCTCACAGAACCGGTTCAACTCGCATTCTTGCCGATACATTCACCTCCGTATTTCTCGCATTTCACCTTGCCGACGTATGGCTTCACGCACATGCGTAAAAAGTTGAAAAATACGAAGTATACTGTTGAAGTAGGAATCACCTCGGCTCTCTTTTAGGAAGTCTGGCCGCTCTGCTTGCAGAGGATTGACTCACAGCTTGAGAGACTCAGGGAAAGAGATCCGTCTAATCGCGTCCCAGCCCGACCCATTGATGCTTTTTGGCCTCCAAAACCCATGTTCGCCGTACTCTGTTTCAATCGTGTCTGAGTGAACATGACTGAACCTGCGTGACGATGCCGACTCTCAATTTACGCTCTCTGCCCGAGACAATTTGCCGTGCTCAGTTGTGTCATGACAAGTTAACCATCGAGGTAACCATGTTTGCAAGCACAAACACCGCCATGATCAACTTGCAGGGATACAGCAGGGCGCAATTGTGGTGGTTTGTGTCAGTGGATAGCCTGTCCCATCCCTGCAAGGCAGACGAAACCATCTCGAGTACCATCACCGCTTCTTTGAAGGTTGCCTGATGGATATACGTAGACCAGATGCTTCCAGCTTTACGCGTGCTGCATCTCAATGCACGTATTGGCCTCTGACGTCGATGTCGTCGTCAAAGGGCCACGACGACAGTCTGCACCTTGATCATCTCCGGCACAATATCCGTGATACCGCATTGCACCTGCATAGTTTCTCCAGTTGCTAGCCCTATTTGAGGGTGCCATCATGGCTTCCAGGGGTGCAACATATGAGTCAACCGGAGAGAAATCTCTCCGTGCCGAAAGAGTCGGAGCCGAGAGGGATCACAGCATTGTTGCTGTGCTGTGCAAGAAGTGATATGATATACATGTACGAAGTAAACGACAGGATGACTCTGCATGTGCAGTCTCCACCACGCGTTATCTACTCTATCCCGTTACTCCAAGAATCCATCGTCTCACAAAGGACCGTTGCAAGTTCCCAATTGGGTTGTCCCTGCGTAGTAGGCTTACTCGAAGTAGTCGCCTTGGTCAGCACAGCGCACACCTATCGCCACACCCTCTCTCTTCTATTCAGAACCTAGATCCCACGTCGTTGTGTTAGGCTGGCAGACTGCGCAAACGACGCCTTGCGTCATGAGTCACGCGATGGCTGTTGCTGACTATTGTATGCAGAAATGGTTGCAAGGCTTAGTTGAGGGTGTTTGCGAACACTGCTGCCTCGTTTCACTCCATATGAGTCCGTAATTCCAGGCATCAACTATAAAGAGACCGTGTATGCCCTCTCAAGTACTTGGATATGAGGCAGAAACACAGCAATCCCCAATAACAAGTATCACTGAATCCTGTCATTAGTTCTGAACAACAACGACAAGACTTTTCGATTAGCAATAGGCCGCAAAACAGTTCCATTTCTCAATTCGCCCTCAAGCTGATAGCTTTATTCAAATTACCAACCAAAACATATTGAATATGTCGGGTCTTCCAGGTGTCTCAAACGCCAGTTCCAGCTGTAAGTCCAGCTCAGGGCTCTACAGGAGACTGCATATACGTCTAATGCTTACACTCAACTTCAAGCCTCTGGCGATCGAACACAAGCCAACACCATGATCGATGCCATCGTATCTTCTCCGCAAGGACACAAGACATCTGCTCCCACGACATCGGACCCCGAGACCGCCTCTGTTATGTCATACTCTTCGACCTCCGCCCTACTGAAGAACAAGTCGAAAAAGGAAACCAAGGCTCCAGCAGTTGACGCCAAAAAGCTCCAGGACCAGGCCCTGAAATCTCAGGTGCGATTTTGCATGTAATGACGACTTGACTACTGGCAATCCTGACTCGGCTGTCCTTTAGAAACCCAGTGCTTGGATGCCTCCTGCGGCCTTTCGCTTCTGAAGTGGTGGCTGGCTTTTTCAGCCGTGGCCTCGACAAGACAACGGGATGAGAGTGCTGGACAACCGCCTTGGGCTCACCCAAGGGTGAAAGCCCGGGTGTAGTGGTTCTGGTCACAAAGATATGAGCAGATACTGCATTTGATCCTTAATTCGACGGCAGGGAATTCGTTGGTTCCGCGAATGCTGGCCCATAGATACGCAGACTTCTGGACGACCCGGTTGCGTACCGACGTAGCTAATATGTAAGGGGAAGGGTTTAATGTATCTGTGTCGAGGGTATCTTTGTTAATTTTACAATAAAACTGGTCGATGCCAGACCAAAAAATTCAGATCATTCTGAAAAGAGACTTAGAAGCTATCCTCAAGAAGATCCTCATTCATTTTGACCATGCTCGGGCTGTACTCCGACGAATTCGGATCAGCGCCAGCATCGAGTAGAATGTCACCCACTATTCTTTGGCTTGCCTCGCGAGCTGTTCGGGACTCCGTTAGCCTTTGATTACTTACATGATACATCATATACATACCAGGGGTTTGGAGGAGCTTGGAAGGGGGGAGGGCGAATTGTATAGTCTTTGGCGGACTCATACCGCCGTACAAGTCGACATCGTCATCCTCATCACTCTCCCAGTCAATTTCGTAGTTTGGTTTCTTCTCGCTTGCTACCGCGCTCTCACCGGCAAAGACGTCCCGGGTCTTCCTTGCAGTGGCAGGCGTTTGCACACTGACTCCTGGCGTTCTTGGTCCCTGTGCTGCTGCGACCAGTCGATCTCGTGCTTTACTCTTGATTGGTGACATGAAGGCTTCGCTGCGTAGCTTGGGCATCGCGATTTCAGGAGACGACATTGGCGAATCCTGCCATGCAGGAGTTTCCTTCTTGGGTTGATTGCCCTTCAAGGGAGAAATACGTAATGCAGGCTTGTGAGGCGTTGCTTGGATGCGATAGTTCTTGTCAAGCATTCGATGGAGCAAAGGATCTTTACCGCGTTGTATAGATTGCTGGATGGTGTTTTCGTCGTCAAGAATATTTCCAGGAGTTAAAGCCAGGTCAGGCAACCTTGCTGTGTGCTGAGCGAACAAAACGGTCGAATCCTCGTTATCGTCCAACACTGTTGTGTGGTGCTCCTCCTCCTCCTGCATCTCCCTTTTCATAGTTTCATACGGTGACTCGTGATATGAGAATCGTGTCTTGGAGGTCTTTGTTGACGGTGGGCGAGGGGTGCTCCCGGATAATTCGGCATCATCCAAGAGGGAATCTTCCACCTGGTAGTTTGACTGCTCGGCACCGGTCGTAGCGGTAACATCTTCCTCGCCATGCTCACCCGAGTAGTCTACGGTCGTTTCATCCCTCATCGCTGTGCTCTCCTCCATAGCCGTAGTTTCTTCTTGGTCGTTGGCGAGCTCCTCGTAACCGGAGAGAGATACATTGGCGGATGCCTCGAAGAATTGTTTCCAAAACTAAAGGACAATAAATATGACAGTCTCTGACGGACCAGGTAGTTGACGGACCTTGGAAGCTTCCCAGACTGCTCGAGAATGTTCTCCATATTGCTCAACTATGGGCAGGATGTTGGTCGTAACGATTCGATGCGACTTGCTGAAGTTGTGGTCAATCTCTGGACGGATGATGAGTATTCGTTGAGTATTCGCAGCGGAATGACAAGTTACCTTGCAAGGTCAATGTAATTGATTGCTCCAGGCGCTCCAGCTCCTCCGTGAGCGTCAGATTGCGCGGAGCCACGCTTTGTCGGGACATGTTGGCTTGTCCTGGTCGGGTATCTAGAAGTTGTGTTGTTGAGGATGGACGATAAATTAAACGCGTGGAGACGCGATGAGGGGTATCTAATGGCGGGGCGTAGGGGCCAAGCAACCCAAGCAACGAAGTGAGGTACCCGGTACTCTAGGTATCTTTGGTCAGGTACCTGAAAAGTAACATGTTGGGCTGGACAATGCAACAATATTATAATCGAGCTTTAAATATATTGTCATCATCATCATTCTCATCATTCTATTCGTGGATTCATCTCCATTCAATTCTAATGCTTGGAGTAATAGTCATTCATATCCAGCTTCATCAACAACTGTGCAACCATATGGTCCTCGCCAATGCCGTCTTGTCTTAGTCCCAAGTCATCTTCACCTCTGTTGCCACTGGATCGCACCTTTTCAGTGAGCCCTCGACATACAGTGATGAAGATCTGCACGCTTTTCTTGAATCTACGATATAGCTCTTCAGGATTCGGCACACCCTCACTGCTGGTATCTGCTCCCAAAGCTTGCGCTCTGGAGTACTTCGCGTACTTCAGAATCACACCGAAGATCTCCTCCAACAGGTTGAAAACTGGTTGCTGGCGCTTTTTGAGAAACAGGGCAAACATGATTCGATCGAGAACTAAGGAGTGAAGCTCCCTCAGTCTGTCGGGGCTTTCCGTCCTCCCTTCTGACACACTGCTGGTAGGGTCGTTCAAGTCAGATTGAATTTTGTCCAGCTTGGCTTCAAATGCCTGCCATGGGATCGCAACCCCGGTATCCAGAAAGTATGACGTGACGCCTGCAACAAAATGATGCGCTTCGCGTGCGAATCGATAAGAAGAACTTCTTGGATCTTCCCATAGACTCGTCCTTGTGTTGATGTCACGAAATAACTGGTTGGTCACATAGAGCACTCGCAGTAGTCGTAGCAAAAGCTTAAAGATGTGGTCATATTGTGTTAGAATCATCGGCGTAATGATGGGGGCCAGAGAGTTCGGTGGCTTGTACGACAGACGTAGGAAGTCCAGTGCTTCCAATGAATCGGGATCGAGGCACTTATCGATCTCTTCTTGGGATAGATCTCGAACGGCGAAGCTAAGGTCACCCGGTAGCTGTGACGAGTCTCGAGAAATACTATCCGGCTTCTCCTTGACGAAAGTATTCTCGGAGCTAAAGCTTTCCGCTAGAACTCCCATCAAAGCCAGCCGAAGTTCCGAACTTGCGGGAGGCCAGTTATCTCGACCGCCTAACCTGAGGCCCATGACCCCCCCTTGGCGTGCTACTCCAGTATGCCTCTCTGCAGTTTCAAGGTCGGGATCAAAAAGTGCATGGGAAAGTCGACTGGAATACATTCCGTTGCCGAATAAATGAAATGCACGGTGCATTTTCAGGTGGCTCCTTAACTCGTGTTCACTGAACAAAAGTCGCAAGCTCTCTTGGTTTGTAATCTGGGCCTGGGCCTGGGCAATGCCGCCGAAAGATAGTACAGCGAGAAGAGACCAGTGCGGTGCAAAGTGAGAAGAGTTTGAGGGAGACTGATAGTGCCCAGATAAGCGCTGTCGAACAACGCAACTTAACGAGTCTTCCGCGGCGGTATCGATAAGTGGTTGGTTAAACTGATCAATGGATGCCAGAAGTCGCTCTTCAATCTTCTCTTCTCCCATGCCAAAGAGCTGTAATTCAGAACCAAATTGGGAGCTTGGGTTTCCTTGAATACCCGGAGGAGGGCTGGAGCCTGAACGACCCCGGTGAATAGCATCCAAAAGGCCGTTTTGATACTTAGAGATCCGACTATCCAATTTGATGATGGCATCCCAGTCGTAGAGCCACTCAGCTTTAGGAGGATTGGCCAAAGCGATGAGTTCGGGATTTGACAAGGGATGGTCTGGATGATAGCTTCTGATGAAGCGTAGGTTCTTGCCTGTCTCGAAAATAGACTTGGCAACATCGTCTGGCATGAAATGAGGTATCTTCTTCTCATCCAGACGAAAGTCAACATCTTCTGCCTCTTGACCAAAGTCGTCCGTGTATGTTTCTGACGAGACTTTGACGAAGCCCTTGTTTTCTCCGATATTGGACTTGGAAAAGGGAATGCCCTCCTCCCGTCTTGTGCCAATCCATTCTTCGAGGAATTCAATCCACGGTCGTGAGACTCGCCCCAAGACTTCACGCATGATTTCTCGCAATTGCTCTTCGCCATGATCCACGGAGTACGCTTCATGGAATACGATAGAGAGGACGTGCTCATCAGCGTATCCGCGACGAAGTTTCGCTGCAAGTCTTTGGAAGGGCTCAAGGATGGCCAATAGACCTTTAATTGTTGATTGTAGGCCTAATAGAGACCGCGGATTGTGACCATCGACTGCAACGTGTTGTTGCGAGTCCTTCAAGATCTGATCCAAGGCACTCGCCAGGGCGACGCCACAGCGAGTTGTTCGTCTTGCGTAAGTTGACTGAACAAACGCTCGTAGTTGCAGAAACATGGATCCGCAGCGTAAACATTGCTTCTCTAGGCCTTGAAGAACTTGTCTCGAGTATCCCGAGATTCTCATCAGGGGTATCACCGAAGTAAAAGAAGCTCCCTTGTCCTTGCGCGCGAAGAAAACAGACTCCTGACCAATAGCCAGAGCTAGCAGGGAAGAAAAGTATGGCCTGGCTTGAACAACAGGTATGCCATAGTTTTTTAATTGAAGAGGATCAATGGACCAAGTCAGGATCGCATCGTAAACCTTGGGACCAGCTTCGGTAATCAAAGTCGACTCGGTTGTAGCTGAGGATTCTGTTAAGAAAGCATCCCAAGTCTTGTGTTCGGGTATCTTCTCCGGGAATTCATCGAGGTCTATCCACAAGTCGCTGGTCGTTTCTGATGTGGTCGTGTTCCCACATGACGTCTGGGTATCGTCGGTGTTCTCGTTCGTTTCGGTTCCACCATCCTTGGGCGATTCGATAGCTGGGAGTTTGAAGAAGCCTTCCTGTTCTGTCGTGACCTGGATTAGGTGTAATAAACTCGAGTCAAGGCTGTCTTATGCGCAGGTCAGCGTAGGGTTCATAGCAGTCTTGAGCTTACAATTCATACCTTTAAGCCCAGATGAAAAGAATGGCTGTGGAGTGTCCTCCAGCTGTGTTTGCTCAAGCCATCTCGACCTCTGCCACAAGTCAGGCACACCAAAGAGATCTGCTGGGTCTTCTTCGTCAGCCATAGCCAAATAAACCGATGGTGTGGGGCATCAGCTTGGCAGCCAAGTGGAAGGAGAAAGCTGAGCTCTGTTGTTTTACGCAGGTTCTGGTGATGTTGATTGACGATACATGTAGTCGAGGACTCCCCCGCGACGCGCTCCGATTGAGGCCTGACCTCATTCTTACGGGCTTTTGGGGTGCTCTTTCCACGCTGCGACCTTGCCCCACTCGTTCTAAAAACAGTACCTAAACTGTACCTGCAACCTAACTCAGTTAGGGAGCTACCGCTGCCCTTGCAGCTAGAGCTACGACCCAGGCTCCTTCCATCCCGTCCATTCTTTGGATAAAAGTCACAAGCTTCAGAGATTGAATTTTTGGATACTGCTGGTTTCATACTTGAGGAACACATAGAACTTCCCGCAGTCATCATCAACAAGTTACGCCTGTTTACCCCCCCATAGAGCATCGACATTACATTGTCAAAGTCGACATCATTTAAACACAATGGCTCCGAGGAAACGCGCTCGCGGGAGCCATGCCGCCGCTACCCCATCCGCAAGTCGCGACGACGACACTATGGATGTCGATACTCCCCCAGCCGACAACAACAACGACGATTCCAATGAACCCGCAAAACCTGATAATAACTTTAATGACCTATGGACCGACGATCAAGTCGCATCCTTATTCAAGGGCGTCATCCGATGGAAACCTGCTGGTGAGTCGCAGATTCCCCATCCCATCATGCGACGGTATGATTAACCACCTACCAAACAACAGGCATGCACAGACATTTCCGAATGATAGCGATCTCGGAACATCTTAGAAACCACGGCTTCGACCCGGACCTGTACCAACATACACGTATTCCTTATATCTGGCAGAAGTTGCGGACCCTCTACAACCTAGAGATCATCGACGAGCGCGAGAATTTTGACGAAGATGAGACCGAGGACCGATACGTCGAATTCTCGCTTCCCAGGGCGCAATTCTTCGACTTGATGATGGCACGCGCGCCCGCAGATCCCAGCGAAGCACCTACATCACCGCCGCAGCTGGACCTCTCTCCTCCTCCCTCACCAACCAAGAAGCGCAAGCGAGGCGATACCGTTTCAAAGACTAGAGGTACATCCGTTGAGGATACGGAAGACGGTACTGAGGCACCATCGCCTCCGGCAAAGGGGAAAAAGGCGGCGGTAGGGCGGAAACGTGCTGCGAGTCGCGCGAAAACAATAGAAAAGCAGGAAAAGCAGGAAAAGGCTGAGACGACGGAGGAAGACGAAGCAGAAGAATCAGGTGATAATAGTGGTTCAAGTTCTGATGCGGAGGATAGTGTCGAGGATCGTGGAACGCCAGTATCAAGGACGACCAGGAAGTCTAAAGCTCGGCAAACAGCTGCAGCAGCTGCAGCTGCTACGAGCACGGCAGCGTCGAGGACACGAGCGAGAGGGAGAAGAAGTAGAAGATGAAGTAAAAATTGGAGCCACAATGTCCATATGTTAATATCAATAGACGATATCGATACCCAATGGGGGTTTCAACTGCCCAACGTTTTCCATCATTCAACTCCAAAATGAGTACTGCGTAATACAACAACTAACGGCCGTCTCATCTATCTCCTGGTTTCCCTGGCACTTCTTCCAACTCCCATTCCGCACGATATCTCATTTTGGCCCTCCAATCCCTCCCAATTGGAAATAGGTTCTCAAGGTCCAGCTTCGATCGCTGCAAGGCGCCCGGCTCCCGCATCCTGGGCAGTTCCATGGGCGGCTTCCTCTGCAACAATTCCCACATGTCGGCCTCTGCCTGCCAGCTGAGGTACTGGTCACGCTCCTCGGCGTACTGCTCCTGTCTTCGTTCGGCGGCAACGCGGTTTTGGAGGGATTGCCTTGTGCGGTACGTCTCGGGGAAATCGGCCGCAGAGAATTGCAGGACCTCGTTTGCTTCATAGTTGATGGCCGCTTCTTCTTCGTCCTCGTCATCTTCGTCCTGCTCGGATGCGACGGACGCTTCCGATTCAGATTCATTTGAGACATCGTCCTGTAGAATCTCCTCGGCCCGAAAGTGCTCTTCCCCGAGTTGTTCCCCAGAAAAAATTCCTTCCCCTTGGACATGATCGGTAAGCGATTGGGTTTCGCCTCCCTCAGGTGTCTGATCCTCCTCGGTTTCAAGCGCTTCCTCGACTTCTTCATAACTGAGTGCCTCTTGCTCGCCGTCATCATCACGGTCAGGAGGTTCCTCGTGAACTTCCAATCGAAGCCTCCTGGCACACTTGATCCAAAATTGTGACGAGTTCGGCGTCAAACCCAGTGAAGCGACGGCTGCCTCAACATCTCGACGAGTCACTATATCTCGAGTTGTAGGGATGAGCTCTTTCTTTGCGCGAATTCGGGACATGCTAAGAAATATAGTGGTTTGTACAAGTCTTTTGGTGAATGATACAGCCAAGGAGTGAAAATCTTCAAAAGTCGTAGCCCATATGGACGGTGGATGATCGTCGATGAACTGCCAGTTATCGCTTGGGATGGAAGAGTTCATGAATATTCGATCCGAGAGCCGCAGCCAGTTGATGATGTTGAATATTCCAGCAAAGGGCAGCAAGCGAGCTTCCGCCGTGTCTTCACTCTTGTCTATTCTTTGGACAACCTTTGCCGTGATGTCCCAGTTGTCGCCCCATTTAGATTTTTCTCGCTGCTGTTCTTTGTGCTCCTGTCTGACTGAGATGGCATCAGCAGCTTCATCCAAAGCATGACAAAGTGGTTGGCTGAGCTCGACTGCGGAAGGATACTCTGGGAATTCAATCGCTGGACGTAGTCCCTCCCTTTGACGCAGAAATTGAGCCCTGCGGAGGATACTGAGGTAGTGGTTTACTTCAACCTCGCTCTTGGTTCCGATGAAAGCTGCGATTCCAGGCAAATCGTCTCTGCCTAATCGCGCCGCAGCTTCGAAAAAAAGTTTCTTCTCAGCGGATGACCAAAAAGTGACACCGAATTGACTGGATTCGATATCAGCCTTTTCCGAGACGTAGACACGATGAGCGGCATCTTGGATGTCTGCATTGAGCATATCGAGGTAATCTGTATTCAAAATACCCTTGATTCTTTTGAAGGCCCGCGGTACTGGAACTTCTTCTGCCGGCCGCTTGAGAGATGCTTGACCATCCTCATACCCGGGAGGAATTTCATCGCCTTCGCTCTCACCGTAGAGACTTCCTGAGAGATATGCATTGTCTTCTTCAGGATTCGGTACAGACTGAAAACTTGCTAATTCCTTCATCTTTGGAGATGGAGGTAGGGCGTAGGTGTTTTCCTCTTCGTTGAGGAAACCGTCGTTGTTTGACTCCATGCTTTTCCGTTGCTATGGGCGTCAACTGGGGTGTGAGCAAACGAGAACATGGTAGAGAGGGTGAGCAAGGTCGGAGTTCGACCGGAACAAATGCTGCCCAAAAGCCTGACAAATAGATGACTTTGAGGTACAACGGCAAAAACCTGCTGCTTGAAATTCTTCGGCAGTGAGTATACGAAACCAGTCTCGGGATGGATGAAGGTGGATGGAAGGGCCCATAGCTGTGGGCAATGTTGAAGATTCATCGCTACGTACTCGGTACCTACTAGAAAATAAATATGATTACATAAGGCATTTTGATCCTTGCCAACCACTTTCATGCTCCCTCAACGCAGGATTCAGCTCGTAAACTGCATCCTAAATTTATTCGCATACGCGACCAAAATCTCATCTTGTGCATTTAAAATCATGTGCAATGCTACGGACCGTAGTCAAAGGGGTTTTGGGGCCAGGGGCCAGCTTGGGTGCCAATGTACCCAAGTTTGGGCTGTTGAGAGCCTATGCGTCTACTCTATCACCCAGGAAGCCTCTTCAACTCCGAGACTATCAGGAAGAGTGCATTTCATCTGTTCTCCAGTCCATTAGACAGGGTCACAAGCGAGTAGGAATATCATTGGCCACTGGATCTGGGAAGACGGTATGTCTCTTTGACCTTGGAGGGTTATGCCTTCGAAGCTCACTCTTTCCAGGTTATCTTCACCCAACTTATCGACAAGATGCCGCCATTACCAGGGGAGGCTGATCGCACATTAATTCTGGCACACCGCCGCGAGTTGGTTGAGCAAGCAGCCCGACACTGTCAAAATGCCTATCCCCGGAAAACTATCGAGATCGAGATGGGAAACGTTCATGCCTCTGGGACTGCTGACATTACTATCGCAAGCGTGAGAAGTCTTACATCAAAGGATCGCCTTTTCAAGTTTGATCCTTCACGCTTTAAACTTATCCTTGTCGACGAAGCCCATCACATCGTGGCACCGGGCTATCTGAGAATCCTCAATCACTTTGGACTTGGGACGAAGCAGGAAGATTCTCCAAACTTGGTCGGCGTTTCTGCTACTTTCTCTCGATTCGATGGCGTGAAGCTTGGGGCGGCAATTGACGAGATTGTCTATCACAAGGATTATGTCGACATGATTTCAGAAAAGTGGCTTTGTGATGTCATGTTCACGACGGTCGCTTCAACAGCTAACTTGAAACAAGTGAGGAGCAACAGCTTTGGTGACTTTATGACCAGCGAGCTCTCTGCGGTGGTCAATACCAATGAGGTCAACGATATCACGGTCCGGAGTTGGCTGGCAAAGGCTCAAGGGAGGAAGTCGACCCTCGTTTTCTGTGTTGATGTGGCTCATGTTATAGGACTCACAGAGAAATTTCGGGAGCACGGATTCGACGCGAGATATGTGACGGGAGAAACGAAAAACACAGAAAGAAGCGAGACACTTGACGCATTCAGAAGAGGCGAATTCCCTGTTTTGGTCAACTGTGGCGTCTTTACGGAGGGTACTGATATCCCGAACATTGATTGCATTGTTCTGGCGAGACCGACAAGATCTCGGAACCTCCTAGTCCAGATGATTGGAAGAGGCATGCGACTTCACCCAGATAAGAAGGACTGCCATGTTATCGACTTGGTATCAAGCCTGGACACTGGAATCGTCACTACGCCCACTCTCTTTGGCCTAGATCCGAACATCCTGGTGGAAAGAGCGTCAGTCAAAGATATGCGAGCGATTCAAGCCAAAAGTGAACTCGAGCAAGATATAGAAACGAGCCCTCTGTCGTTTCACACAACCAGTTTGGTAGGTTCCCCTGACACAGTCACGTTCACAGATTACTCGTCCGTTCTTGACCTGATCGCGGATACCTCCGGGGAGAAACACATCCGAGCCATCAGCCAATACTCCTGGGTTCAAGTCGGGCGAGAAAAGTTTGTGCTAGCTGCTCCAGGTGGCTCGTACGTCAGAATTGAAAAGATTGGTGAAGACCTCGGGGTATCTGCGCCCATTTACCGGGCAGTTGAAGTTCGGGCGCTTCCTCCCGGTGTGTCAAAGTCACCGTATGCAGCACCAAGGGAGATTCTCACGGCAGCCACCTTCACCGATGCGGTGCATGGCGCAGACAGCTTTGCCGCAAAGACATTCCCACATACCTTTATCCACAGATATCAACGGTGGCGATCGCTGCCAGCGACGCAGGGTCAACTGGACTTCATCAACAAACGCCGAGGAAAAGGAGAACCGCTCAGAGCGGATGAACTAAATAAGGGGAGAGCTACGGATATGATCACCAAGCTGAAGCACGGCGCCCGCGGGCAGTTTTCAAAAATAGAAACAGAACAGAAGAGACGGGAGAGGCAAGCAGCGACTGCGGAATTCAGACGGAGGAGGGAGCGCGTCACCGTGGGACCTGTCATGGGCTGACGGCCCCTTGCGTGTAACAAAACGACATGAGATGTATAACTATGGCATGGGATGAATGGCGTTGGGGGTTATTTGCTTGGACACACGACACATGACGACGAGGGAAGGTGGACGGCAGCTTCCAGAAGAAAGGGAAAAGGGACAAAGGAAAGGGGGAGGATAGGGCTACATGGATGATGCCCCCTGTATCTGTATATCACTCGTCTCCCACTAAAATTCTAGACTCGAACACAATTCCCAGCGGATAGATGTTTTGGCTGAGGGACTTTTGATGTCCATCGACACACAACTCGCGCTTCATGGCCGAGGACCAATGGAAAGGTCCTGTGTCCTACCAGTGGTAGGAGCTCAGTCTCGCCGTGGCATGGGCAGCGCGGCAAAAACGTGGACCGTCTTAATACGGGCATTTGAGTGTGTGTAGCAGCTGTTGACGTGTACCGCCTTCGTCGTCAGCACCATGTCGACGGTGATTCACTGCTGAGAGGAGGGAGGAAGGGAGGGAAACTGAGGCATCTATCTCACTGAAACTTCCCATTTGAAGTAAACGACATGAGATATCTGAGCTCTGATAGGCTGTTGATGTATAAAGTGGACGTATTTGTGCTCTTGGATTATCGTGGGCAAACGAGACGGCCTTGGAGGTGGTGGTGTTGCTGCTCCCTCGCCGTTTGCTTTGCCTCCTTTCTCACCAACCTTTTTACTCCCACACACACACATGCACACGCACACATTTTTCTCTCTTTATTTGCACAATCTTTCAACGACCAACAATCTCACTTGAGAGAAGTCTTTTCATCTCTTGACAAACTTTCTCCTCTCTTCACTTCACTTCGCTCTCTCAACTTCTACTTTGCTTGCACTACTCCTTTGCTTTGCACTTTCCCTGCTCTCCTCGGCGGTATACAAACCATATCCTCGTCATCGTCAACTGGATTTCAGCTGTAGCAATGACTCCCCCGCCACCCAAGGAAGACGCACTCGCTGCTCAAACCTCGGAACCCTCGCGTGCAGACGCAGCGTCCTCCCCAAGTCCCTGCGACTCGGGCAGCTTGCGACCTCCTTCCTCACTCCTGATCGAGCGTCCGCGATCCTTGGACTCGCTGCCGGCGCCCAAGAGAGGCGGAGATCCTGCACCCGCTGACGAATCTGTTTCCTCGCCTGCGTACCAGGATCATGATCCATCTGAGCCGCTGGCTTTGCACGCAACCTTTGAGGGACCCAAGTCGAGCTGGTCCTCGTTGGGGACCTCTGTGGGCAAGAGGGTCCCCTGCGTCAATCGCGGAGGAGAATTAATCGCAGAAGAAGAGGAAGAGGAGCAAGATGAAATTGACCGAGGAAGGTCGCTTCATCGAGATCCTCCTGCTTCGCAAGTTTTGCGCAATCAATTCCCAACGCCACACCCGGTGGGCGACGCCGCCCTTTTGAACCTGGAACCCTATCGCCTCGAGTTTCCTCCCCATTCTCGAGACAAGTACCCAGACGACAGCTTCGGCCGGCGCAAGTTCGTCGATTCTTCCGGCAGCATCGAGCAGCTGGACGGCATCCTCGAGGAGTACTCGGAAGAGTGCGCCCAGTTCCACGACTTCCTCGCAGCCCAGGGGCAAGCCCGGGCGGAGGCGTACGAGCCGTTTGCCCAGGCCTACTCGAAAGTCTGGTCGACCCTCAGCGCCTTCTGGGCCGAGCAGCGCAGCAAATCGCAGGAGCAGCTCGCCGGCGAGTGGCCCAAGCCCGTGGGCCGTCTGCGCCGGTTTCACGATAAACGAAAGTACTCACCGCCGAGGTTGTCGCCCACCCAGCTTAAAATCATGCGAAGCCTGGAGACCAACCTGGTTCCCAACATGGAGCGAGCCGCAATCAACCACGGCGAGACGGAAGGCACAATTGCCGGCGTCCTCAGCTTCGAGTTCGACAGCGGCAGAGAGAGGCCCCCGGAGCACGTCCGCGAGCTCCTCATGGAGACGGGCGGACTCAGCAAGCGCCTCTTCCAACTCCCCCTGAAACCCAAGCCCGAGCTGCCGCACGTTGCCTACGGGAACGAACTTTTGCAGAGACCCATGGATGAGAGCTTCTATCAATCGGACATTGACAAGATCAGGGTCAAGCACAGGGACGCTTTCAGGAAGGCATACCGCTCGTATTGGAGACGAGAAGCCCAAGCAGACGCCGAGGCCGAGGCTGACGCTGAGCCCGAACCTGACACCAAAGAAACCGACACTGCTTCCGCCTCGCGCGAGAGGAGCGTCCTCATCCCGGACTGGTTCCCCGTCTTCGAGACGTACAACGTCATCGAGCTCTGCTCCACGACGCCTGCCTCCCGCTTCACCGAGCTGCTCAACAACATAGCCGACCTCCAAGCCACCATCAGGGACGAGCTCTCGACGGAAAAGTTCGACAAGGAATGGCACGAGCCCAGCCCCGCCTGGAGCACTCCTGTCCGGCAGCGGAGCGGCGGCTAGTGGAAATGCCGCTCCGATCCGGACGCTCCCAGGGCCGAACTCATGTGTCGCATGTGCCACCGCCGCTCCGCCGAGGGACCCGACGAGCAAACGCCCCAGGAGAAGCTCGCCCTGCTCCAGGACGCCATGGACCGCGCCATGAAGGAGATTTGCGAGCAGGACAAGCAGATAATCAAGGAACGCTTCGCCAAGGAGAAGTGAAGGACGACAGTGTTTAGCATGCATGGTGTCGATCCGTTTAGTCGACATTTGCCATCCAAGGACTTGGTCACGGGTGACCTGTGAATTTGGAAGAAAGTCAAGGGACTGAGATGTCATGAGGAAGACGAGTACATGGTTCGAGAGGCAGTTCCCTATGGAAAGGCTGGGGCATATTGGGAGCAACTGTTTTCACAGCTACATGTGACCGAAAGTCGGACAAGATAGTTTCGTAATTACAAGTAATTGAAACCATTTCACCAAAGCCTTCCAGTAGCAGACTACATATACATGGATGGCTACGCATACTTCACTGGGGGAACTACAACGATTACAAGACGCCGTCTGTGGTATTGAAATTTCGATCTTGCATAGCCACGTACAGCGTTTATGGTTATATCCCCTGCAATCCGGCCGACTCACGCAAAGGCTGACGAAATCCAGCTTGACTCCGTGTATTGTCGCTACCTTTCTTAGTCATGAACTTTTCATGTATCCCCTTTCTTTTCTTTTTCTTTTCCTTTTTCTTTTCGTCAATGGTATCTTTCTCACCAAATAAATCATCGCGTTTCGAGATCCTTCTCAGCCAAGGTAACCAGGGGTATTCGTCATATGTGTGTTGGTCCTAGGCTTTTTTTCGTGACTGGGTATAGAGAGTGGACGTCAATTCGTCAAAGAGAATCCCCGATTCCAACGAACATAGCATGAAAACAATGGAAAGCAAAGCATAAGCAGCAAAACAAAAAGCACACAAAGACAACGAAGCGAGAACTAGCAGGGCAGGGTGTAACCGACCGATGCATAAGTAGACGTTCCAGGGTATTTTTACGCCAGGGTATATCCAGCCGGGGTATTTGCATCAAGTTTCTAACACACGGGGGAATCTAACGGAAAGACCCAACTGGGCCGGGGTATCCTGAATTCATAGAATGAGAAGTGGAAGGGCGCCCGCTGTCGCCAGACGCACGGGTGCTGTGGCGAGGTGTGACATCGCCAGGTTGGGGAATCGTCAACTTGTTGTCGACGTGGGATCCGAAGGGGCGGGGTGCCCAGGGGTTATCATCCTCTGGGAGGTTCACGCCGCTATCGTTCCAGGGGTTTCGGTCAGCATTGAAGCTGCGAGTCGATTCGATCGAGATGAGCGACGACTTGGATACGTTGCTGGAGCCTTTGAAAAAGTTGGCGTGGGCCGAGTGCGAGCTGTTCTTTCTGCGATCCAAGAATGAAGAAATCGAAGTCATGCTGCCAGGCTTGCGAAGACGATCGAGGATGCTGCTTCGCTCGCGCGCGACCTCGTCGCCAAAAGCTGCTTTGACAGGGGAATCCGTGCCAACCGCAGCGGGAGCATGTTGAAGGAGTTTGGAATCAAAGTACTGGAGCGAGTCCTCGAACGAGTCAGACGTAGGACGAGGGAGGGCGCCCTTGACAACGTTGATGTCAGCTCCCGAGGTAGCGAACTGGGCCTGCAAGAACTCCATGGCGTCACGAAGACCGCCAGCGTTGTTGCGAGTGAATCCCCAGAGAAGAGTTACAGTGGGAGAACCGTCCTCGGTAACCTCATCAGGGTTCTGGTGGACAGTCACCTCAACCTCGTGCTGTGTCTTCAGCTTGGGAACAAGGTCATGAGCAAAGTCAGGGGACTCGAGGAACTTGATCAATTCAGGGGTGCGTGCGAGGACAAGCTCGTGTTTGTCTGGAACCATACCCAGGAATTCGTCGACGCAGTGAGGAACCTGCCACTGAGGCCCGTTAACAGTAACCTCATCACTGGCCTGCTCAGTGCTGGGGAAGTTAATTTTGCAGTTGTACTTCTGCTCCAGTTCATCGATCTCGGGGAGGCGAGCAATAAGCTGACGGTGGTAAAGACGATCGACGTTGACAACCTGAGAAGTGTATTCAGAGTCCTGAGAAATCATCGTTAGAGGTCAACAGACAGTTACATTGCACTCTTGACTTACGGCACGGTCAACCATCTCCAAAATTTCGTTCTTGACAGCATCGAGGTTCTGGGCGTTTCGAGCGGGGGTTCTGCAGATGACGTTGTCAACCTTGACATCATCGTCCTCACGTCCCATTCCACCCCTTTCCATGGCATTGGAAAATTTGACGAAGACCGAGTGTTTCTTCATGATTCGTTGAATATGTTGACCACCAATACCGATAATCCGTTTGTGGTACTGGTCGGGGACATGGAACGAAATTGAAGCCGGCATTTCCTGCTCAACAAGGGTGAGACCTTGCTTCATGGACTCGTAGCTGCCAGCCATGACATCAATGTTGAAATTGTATTCGTTGAAGCCATCGAAGATGATTTGAACATTGCCTTTGCTAGGTTAGCCAAATATTGATTCAGGTGAGAGTTGGTACATACTCTGACCCATGATCTTGTTGATCTTGCCATTTTTCTTGCCGCTTACGAACTCCTTGTGCTCATTGGCGAGCTCAATCTTGACTCGGATTTGATATGGGGACTGGGGAACAAGGTTCATCTCGGAGATCACCTTCAGAGCAGACTTGACGGCGTCATCGGAACCAGTGACAGTAAACGCCATTTTGTCAAAAGACAAGTCAGCCTCGGAGTTGGCGCAAATGTCACCTAGCATGGTTCGAGTGTCGGCAGGGCCAGGAAGCTGACGGAGTTCAGGCTGCTGGATGTACCACCCGGCACTGTAGAATTGGCCGGCCAGTGACATTATCTCTCGGACGGTGCGTTCCACATGAAGACCCTCGCTGCCCTGGACTCGGACAAGATTGCGCTGGCTGGCCAGCGGCGGAAACATAATGTAGGTTCCGTTGGCCTCGAGAATCTTCCGAACCTTGTCCAAGCGGCCGAGCAGGATGCTGTCAATCTTGGCAGGGGGAATAGTCACATCCTTAACATAGAGCCTAATCCGACTGGCGGTCTCATGAAGCTTCTGCTTGGCCAGTTCGATGGCCTGGGGAGTCTCTCCGGTAATGAAGATGTCGGAGGGGTCACGTCGAGTGGCCTTCGGAGGACAGTAGCGGTACATTTGGGAGAGTGGTGGCGGAAAGTAAATGGCAGTGCCGGTGGACGATTCGATCAGTTTGATATTCTTTCGGTGACGGCCACAAACAAGCTGGTGACAACTATGGTCGAGTTTGGTCCCATCGACAACGCGGCCAAGCTGTGACAGAGTCAGGGTGAGCCTCATACTTCAATCTTTTTTAAACGTGGAAAACCGTACCAGAGTATCAATTTGGATGAGAACACGAGCCTTGGCATGCTCTGATGAGAGAATATCACCATAAATTGCAATTCTCCATCGCTGATCCATCCGTAGCTCAGCATCTCCGCTCATACCGTCGACCATTGGGGTCAGCTTGGGACCGAGAAGAAAAATGTCGACGCCGCAGAAGGTGGAAATATAATCGAGGACGTCGGTCACGGACTTCTTGAGGACGCCGGCGTTCAGGTCACAGACCAGGTTGCCATCGATATCTATCGTAGTACAACGCTATAGGATCGATTAGAGAAGCTCCCAAATATCGTATTGGAGGAACTGGGGGCAGTGACTCCAGGCAAAACGTACGAGAGAAATGGGGGTATCATTCAATATGGTCTCTCGGCTCTTATGGACCAGCTCCGGCGAGCCTGACAGGCAGACGGTGGTGACCTGCATACCCTTCCCAGCCTGGGGTAAGGTAGAGAGAACGTGTGCCTCAATGGGTAGAGGTCCATTGGAGAGATCGCGGCACAAGCGTCGGAGGTTGTTGATGTTCTGGGCATGGATGGGGAGCTCGTAGATCTCGACGTCATCGGGCGCATCTTCAGGATGTGTCCATCGCAGAACGGCGTCGGTAGTGGCATGGAGAATGTCTTCGGTATCAGGTCCAGCAAGATCGGCTGCAAAAGGCACATTGAACGAGTAGTGAATGGTGGCATCGGCGGCCTGGGGAGAGCTCATGGGCTGACCGGGCTGAGCTGCGTTTTTTGGATGAGCATTGATGGCGTTCATAGGCATGTTGGGACGGCCCATCCCGAAGTTGGGGCTCATCCTCTCCGACCAGTGACGCATATTTGCCAACTTATTCATGATGGGGCGGCTGAGGGTCGTTGTCGTTCGTCGTCCTCAAGGCGGGCGGCGAGCGACAAGTCGGCAGAGGAGGGCGGAAGGGTGGAGGGAGGAGGGGAGGGGGGGAAGAAACAAGGGAGAAGAAGAAGAGAAGAAGAAAAGAAGAGCAAGGGGTGAAGCTGGGTAAAAAAAAAAAACAAGGGGATAAGGGGGGGGAGGAGAAGAGGGGATGGGGGAAACGAAGAGGAGGATGGATGGCTCTTTCGTCTGACGAGGGAGTGAGGGAAGAGAGGGAAGAGCGGAGGAAGTGCTTGTGGTGGTAGTGGTGGTGGTTAGGTTGAGGTAGCAGGAAGGAGGTACCGGCTAGCAGTGACAGCGGTAGAAGTAACTTCCTACCTTAGTGGTTGTGGTTCCTTGCCTGATGGCCCGGCTCTGACAGCGCTGGCAGTCAGCAGTAGGTACGGAGCACGGAGTACATACGAGCCGGGAAAGTCGTAGGAGCAGGAGGTACCGGCCTCGAAGTGGTGCAGTAGCGGAAAGAGCTTGTATTCCTACTTTCCGTTCAAGTCCATCTGAGTTGTGTGTGGGTTTTCGCATGGGTCATCAGCCACAAAGCCCAGACACTTGCACCTTTTGGGATTTATTGTACGGATACCTGGCCAAGTATCTGCGGTACCATTGTATCTCAGGTAGGCTTTGAACAGGCTTTGCTTCATCGCCATTGCGGCCGTTCGCTGGGTTGAGGCTGTCACCTCCGCTTGCTTTGACTCTGGTAGATGGGCGTCTTGCCCTATAATCCTCCAGTCCGGCCTACTACTATGTAACCTTATGTAAGTTAGGCAAGTTGTTGACGCTCACCATCTCTCACCAGCGCTCCTCTTTTCGACAGGCTTCGAAAGCATCCCATCGGGGTCCACGCTCATGCCCATGCCCATGCCCTTGTCCATGCCCATGGCCATCCCATCCCATTCTCTCATGCGGTCGCGCTCACGCTTCTGTGTGGGCCGGCATGGACTCTCCCCGGCTATGTTCCCCTGCGTTCCAACATGCTTAGTGCCACGGCCCCCAGGGCTTGGGTGGACCAGCTATGCCCAGTTCTGCTCAGTCGATACAATACTTCAGCGAGGATGAAGAGGTCGTGGAAGACAACCCCCGAGCAGACATAGTAGGAGACATGGAGGACGGTTCTTGGTGCGCTCTTTGCACACGCATCTCAGCTTGAGCTTTCTTCAGCCGCCTGCGTCTACTGGAGGCCGCTAAGCAGGGCTTCGTACCGTGGCCATGGGCTGCTGCTACGTCCGTGTGTCTTGCCAGGTGCATTCATCTGCCGATACCAGGTACTTTACGCGAAGCACATACAGTATCGTACAATCTCATCAACCACCAACCCAGAGCTCGATATGGCACTCATCAAATCTCTCTCCCTCGCTCTCTCTGCCCATCAACATATCAGTGAAGACTTCTTGCACAGTCCGCCCTTGCTTGGGGCATTGCAGCATACCAGAACCGTCATCCTGGCAGTAACACGTTCTACCGGCATCACCAGCTGTGGTACACGGTAGCGTGTCTTAGCCAAAGTTTGCAGGCTCGTGGATCCATCCCAAGGGAGACGCATGAGCCGCTGTCAGCGCCAACATATGCCACAGCTGCACCATGAGCCAGCCAACCTCAGTTCTCAGTTCAGAGGGGGCCGTGTACAAGCATCACCTTGTCATGCGTATCTCACCGGCTGACGAGACGCTGTTCCAGAAGAATGGCCCTTCTTTTTCCGACTATGGTGGCGTGGCTCTGTAATACTACATACGAAGTGTTCCTACTTTATACAAGTTCCGGAACGTACCCACGACTCACCTTATTCTCGAGCCGGGTCTTTTCAAGTGTTCTCCATCTGAAGTCATTCTTTTGCACGGCATTGGACGCCATCGGTCTGGGCTCGGTGGCCCCCAGATCGATTTCGCCGTGAATCAATTCGTTCAACATGGCTGTGGCTATGACGACTTGGACGGTTTCTGAATCATTAAATAGCTACCTACCGATGCGAAACAAACCGTCAGAATTATGAATACAACGGCATGCGATTCATTGTTATCCCACTAGGAAAAAGGCGTCATTCCTCGCAGCGAATAAGCTACCATGTTATATGGCAGGGGCAATGTCATCGTATGAGGACGTGTTACGAATGCGATTCTACTAAACATACAGAACAATAAACAGGAATACACGTACGTGTATTACTATATTTTCTCCGTCCATTCATGGGGACAAACACGCAATTCCTGCAATCAGCAAACAAAGCTTGTTCGAGGTACAAGTAAAACTCGGCATGCCCAAAGTTCCCAAGGTAGCAATCCGTTGTGGACATGACAGACCTTGTCACGAAACCAAAAGACTTGGCTTTGGCACATCCCAAGCGAGCTGCGTCTCCAAAGCCTCTCGCAATCCGACTGGCTCATCTGGGACCGAGTCAACCTCCACTTGTCCATCTAGGGTCCATGGGCGGCGCTCACCAGAAACCCACGGGACCAGACGGTCTGTCGACTTGGAGGCCGAACAGTTCACGAGACTGGTTGACTGTCGCTTCTTTTGGCCGCCAGTCAACAACTTCAGGTCCAATCGGCACTCGGGCTTCCTTCTCGCCTGATGTTCCTGTAAAGATGGTGCCTATCCTCACCCTCACCGAACACTTGGACAGATTCAACAGGGCCTCTCTCCCCTCCCCACCAAGACAAAACCACCACGACCACCATCACCGACGAATACACGACCGCGAACTTGACATTCCCCACTGTGATGCACCACCGATGTCCGCCCTTATCAGACGGCACCAGGCACTAAACTTACTATCCTGCACAGTACTGGACCGTACGTCGCATGTATGTATGTACTGCCAGCCATCGCCCTTACTACGGACTGTACCTTGAGACCCTACCCCAGGCCCTTGTCCCAACTAGGATTCGACAGCAAGAATTGCCGCTGAAAGCTCAGACACGATCATCAAGCGATCCCACGGCTTGTCGCATCCCTATCTTTTGCATCAGAAACCGCCTGCCCGGCCTTTAAAAGGTCTCTAGCAGGGTGCGGCAGCCAGGTAGCGCTTCCAGTTTCTACGGAGTATCCTCTACCGTCGTCGACCCATCACCGGTTCCATATGAAGTACACTGACCGGGTCCTGGCTGAATTGTTTCCACCCTTCAGCCAATCCTCGACGGATGACCTCATCGACTGCTTCGTAACTTCGTACTCGACGAGACTTGGAGACGAGGCACTAGCCAAAACATACACACACATACTCCGTAATAACAAACACGCGTCTTCCCTGCGCCTCCATGACCAGCTTGCCAGCCTCTCCACCTCCTTGGGGCCAACGGCGTCGACGAGTTTCCGTGCTCCGTCTCACCCGAATTGCCGATCCAGGGGCACTGCCCAGCTAGCAGGGTATATCCGTAACGTATCGCACATGTGTGTATCAAAGCAACTTGCATCTTCGACACATGTGAAGTACCGGGGAAATACCCATGAGAAGTGAGTAAGCGGTTCTTTCTACCCGAATTGCGTGCCCTTTTCTTCTTCTTCTTTCTGGGATCGACCCAGCTTCCACCGTTTACGTTCTCTGCAGAAAACAACCCGCCCACAAGTTTCGTACCCCAAAATAAATAAACCTGGCTTGGACCAGCCAATTGGCATCCTGGACTTTGCCATACCTGAGGTTGGCGCACATGCAAATCGCTCATCCGCTCCCACATGGCTTACCTTTCGACGGGCGTCCTGGCGACTCACGACCGGAAAGCAAAAAAAGTGCGAATACGGCCTCGATGCATTTTAATGACTCGTAAAACTTTCACGCTCAAGCATACATAGGTTACCTTGCCCTCCTGTTGTCTTGACATGGAGATGAGTCCATAATAATTCAGATACGTACTTGGATATCAATTAGATACTTGGTAGAATATTATCTGCACATCTGTGACCAAGCGCAATAGTAAAAGGAGTAATACTCGAAAGAAAACACAGCTGGCTTTTATCATCTATCCTTACATCCTAAGAATAACACCGGGTACCATCAACGCCCCTGATAACCAAAGAGAGTCCCAAGAGACACAAATCATCGTGAACTCGTTTCATGCTCACACAATGTTACGCCCAATCTTCAGCTGCACCCTTAGTTTCCTAGTCAATCTCATCGGTACAGTTCCCTCCTTGCATCGTCCGCATACACTATTTCCTGGGTTGCTCCACGAGGTCGCTCAATGAAAGCAATATCCTCTCCTCGTATCGGCTGCTGCTCGTAGTATCGCTCGACGGGCGGCCGAGGGGCGTAATCCCGGCGCATCACTGTGGCCTCTGCTGGCCGCGGGGGGTAGTCACGAATATAGGGCTGAGCAGCCTCTCGAGGGGCTTCTGTGTGAACGCCTGTTGCGTACTGCCGTAGCTGCCCCTCTGGCCGTACGCTCTGGACTCGCGTATAGTCACGCGGAGCTTCATAGCGGATAGGCTCTGCCGGCCTCACGCTCGATGATCTCTGGATATATTCCCTCGGTCTTTCCTCCAAATGTCGCCTTTCGGGCGGTGCCATCACCTCAACGTATTCGTTAGACGATGCCATTGGCCGTGACGAATATTCTCTTGGGCGGCTGTCCCTGTATTCCTGCGATGCATACTCCGGCTGCGTCACAACCCTCCTGGATATGTAGGATGGTGAAGGTCTGCGGTAAACTGATCCGCCTTGTTCATACGTATCGACTGGAAGGTGTCTTGAAGCAGGCCGAGGAGCTGGTCGCTCGTAAATGATTTCGGGCTCATCGCTTCGTCCATGAGGGGTAGCAGAGTGTTGGATAATTGGAGGTCGTGGTGGCTCAATGTACTCACGTCCAAAAGCATCTACAATGATTCTTGTCGGCGCCGGACGCGATGGTGCCACGTAAGCATCGTTCTCTCGTCGGGCGGCTGGAGGCTCGTAGCTCTCCTGATACGACCACGATGAGCGTGGATACCGTTCGGCATAGACTTGTGAGCTTATAGACCTTGGACGAGGCTCATGGTGGGAGGGTGAATGGGCGACAAGATACGGGCCGTTAGATACAAATCTTTCTTCTGCATACTCCCTTCCATACACCGGCGGAGCGACTGCGGCACTGACCGCGCCTTGAGGGTATACGTCCGCTCTCCCGTAGGCGACTGGGGCTCGCTCATCCCTCGGCACATGGCCTGGGTAAACCTCTTGTATAGCACTACTGCGTTGAGGATCATACCTGACATCATCGTATCCCAGATCATTTGCCTGGCGCTGAGATTGTCTCTGGCGTTTGTTGGGTCGGATATACGATGGAGCATTCATGGGAGACGGAGACAGGGGCTCCGGCTTGATATATGGTGCTTCGGCCTCTGGCGCTTGCCGATCTGCCTTTCTCTTCTTTTTCTTTCCTTTCCTCTTCTCTGCCTGCTTTCCGCCCTGTGGCGAGCTCTCGGGGCTTGTTCCCGCGGCAGGCTCATTTCTAAGAGCGGCAACCTGTGCTGGTGTGCCAGTGGAAGCGGATACTACTTCAGCCGCCACAGCTGGACGTCCGGTAGCTACTAATGGTGAGGTACGAAAAGATTGGTCAGGGACTGACGGATGTTGCGATCGCATGAGGGGAGAAGGGGGGTGTCTGTCATGATATGGATCACTTGGTCGTTGTCGAGGGTCGGCTCTGTAGGTCCCTTCGAACTGGTCCACCTCCATGTTTCCAGACTCATCGGACTGGCTCTGCACAGCGCTCGTATTCTGGCTAGGGCCGGATGATGTCAATCTCACTTCAACCTGAGAGTTCGAACCAGAGCCCTGGCCCAGCTGTGGCCTAATACCCACGGTATTATTGGTGGTACTGAGCGCCGTCTTCGAGTGAGTTTGGGATTGGGGAGTGATCGATGCTGGCTTGGTCTGAACTGGAGGACCATGACTGGGAGGCACATTTCGTACAGCTGTTGGTTGTTGGGACTCGTGGGCCTCAGGCAAAGGCACATCCTCGGACTCGTTTCGAACACGGGATGCCAACACTGGCTCGGGCGTGAAATGCTCGGACGAATAAAAGGTATTGTTGTCGAAGGAATCGCTTGAAGATTCACGGTTAGCAGAACCCGCATTCTCATCGGCAGGAGAAGCAGGAGCAGGAGCCTGAACAAGGGTCAAGGCTTTCGAGAGCACTTCTGACAGGTCGAAGTCAGCAATCGGTTCCCCTTGCGCGGCAGCCTTCGCCGCAGCACGACGCTGTTCCACTTCCTCCCTCAGCGCGCGTTCCACCTTCTGCCTTTTTAGTTGTATCTCAGCTCGAACGAGCTCCTCAGATTTTTGTAGGAGGATAGCCTTGATCGCACCCTTCTTTGGGCCAGAAGGCTTCACGGCAGCTGCTGGTGAGGATTGGACCGAGCCCACTGACACGGCGGGATGCCGTGCATTCTCAGAGAAGGACTGAGAGTTGCCAAGCTGGCGCGCCGTCGCACCAGGCTTAGTGATGGAATCTATAGCATGTTTGGAGGGTTGGGTCGATGCAGTCAAACGAGCAGGAATCTTGACAGTTGGATGGTTACCAGAAAGAACGGATTCTTGAAACCGTGCAATCTTTTCGTACTGCTGGATTTCGAAACGTTGACTCTCAGTCAGAAACAGAGATTTCTCTCCAGTATGATGCCCCTGAACAACACGGCCATGCTGCACCATGGTGACTAGCAATAGCACACACCTGTCGCGTCACCCGATACGATCCAAAGAACAATTGCCACGGCTTTCTCGGCGAGCACGCGATAGTGAGACTCGAGTAAGAATTTCGGAGCATGAACAGATCTTTACCGGGATCGCGAGTGCGTGGGTCGCGCTCATTCAGAAAAACACTGTATTGGGAGGAAAATGCTGATGTTTACGGCCAGGAGGCCACGAGTAAGTGATCCAAGCTCGAGGTGGCTTGAAGGAATATTTAAGGCGGTGAGGTGGGCAGAATGTATCCGCTCGGTTGGGATTTGCCTCTAGCATGGGAAGGATTGAACGGGGACCGGGGAACTCAGCCGCACAGCACCTTGATGAGGCCTCGTATCCACCTCTGTCAAGGCCTCTTCACCAAGCATACCATTACAAGTACGGATACCTGACATAGCAAACGAATGCAATCCACGTCCTTTCCACAAATTGTAGAGTGACTGTTCTCTAAATAGCACCTCCGTACGTCGGCCTGAAAAGGGAGCTTTCGTCTCTTCTCCTTTTCACCTCCAAGTCAGATCTCACCTGATGAATCATTCTACTTCGCTTCAGTTGAAATGCTAGGGCCGCTTCCACTGTGCCATGTGACTCTTATGCTGAGATTAATAACCCCCACGACTACTGGTAACCCTGAAATGTCGTCTGAGAGGGAGCTCACGTCCTCCTGCTGCAAATTCACTTGGTGAAATAGTTTGTCATGGAAATGTCAGCGATCGACAGTGCTTGCAAAATCATGTAGGGCGGTAAAGTGAGGCGTGGCATTAATGACAACAAATATTCCCTAATCCCTGTGCAAGAAGGAGAGGGCATCATCAGATCGATTGCCACAGGGCGATTGCGACACTGTGTAGCTCCTATTCATGACAAGTATAAAGACCTGTGCTGCTTGCTCCAACTAAATGAATTGTTTGTGGTATCGTATTTTCCGTCATACAGCAATAGAACTGGTTTCGCCGATCCCGCCATCGGAATCGTTTGGGCTTGGTATGTGAGGTTCCAGTCTTTCTCCAGCGCCCAACTCGTCGCCGGAAGAGTCATCGGGCAACTTTTCTCTTCTCAAGTCGCAAACACTTACAAACCGGCAACTACACACCTTAAAAGACAATTACCTTTTTTACAGTGGATCGTCTAACTTAGATTCCTCCCGCAGATTATATCTTGTCACCGAACTCCTTCAAATCCATTAAATGCACAGTCTAGTACCACGTGCAACAAATCGCCTCCCACCCGTCAATCGTATCTTCAAGTATCCCAGCCCTCCACTAGCCCGTGTCTCAATCTCAACACCGCTTCGTCAAACATACAGCACCAACAGCGCCAGCCGCCTCAGTATCGCTTCTCCAACATCATCAACCATGGGCAGCCTCAATGGATTGACCGCCGGCAAGCCGGTTCTCTTCTTGTACGTCAACGGCCTTCTTTATCCTGGACGCAGCAACTAACATGTGCACAGCGATATCGACAATTGCTTGTATCCTAGGAGTGAGTCGCATCGCTCTCCCTGAACGACTCAAAAGTACCACATACTGACATTCATATGCAGGTTCCAGGGTTCATGATTCAATGGCTCATCTCATTGACGAGTATTTTGCTAAGCATCTCGAAATTTCTTTCGAAGACGCCGTGAAGCTGCACAAGGAGTACTACACCAACTACGGCCTGGCTATTGAGGGTCTGGTGCGCCATCACCAAATTGATCCTTTGGATTACAATGCCAAAGTAGACGATGCGCTTCCCTTGGAGGACTTCATCAAACCAAACCCCGAGCTCCGCGCCCTCCTTGAAGATGTTGATAAGAGCAAGGTCAGCCTTTGGCTCTTCACCAACGCCTACAAGACCCATGGCAGGAGAGTTGTGAAGCTTTTGGGAATTGAGCAGTTTTTCGACGGCCTTACCTTTTGCGACTATGGCCAGCAGCCGTTGATCTGCAAGCCAGACCCGCGAATGTATACAAAGGCCATGCTCGAGGCCGGCGTGCAGAATGTAGAAGACTGCTACTTTGTCGGTAAGTATCATACACCAGTCGTGAACCATTCAGCCTTCTCTAACCTTGATAGATGACTCTTATCTGAACTGCAGCAAGGCCAAGGAATTTGGCTGGACGGCCGCCCACCTAGTTGAGGAGGGGCTCCCGTCTCCTCCGGTCCCCGCATCCCAGTTCCAGATCCAGCATCTACGAGAACTCCGAAACATTTACCCTCAATTCTTCAAGTCGACAGCTGCCTAGACATTTGACGTTTGCATTTTAGCAATTTAGAAAGCTTTGGATGTGCGACATGTTAGAGTTGGTACTTCAAAATTCGGGCCTCAAGCCCGGAACGGACAAGGTACCGGGCAACGACGGAATGATAGAATAGTGGCGTACCAGGCGCACATAGAGCAACTTCGTTGACATAAAATCCATTAATTCAAATACAAAAAACAGTTATACTGTGACCGCCCAGAACCAACTCCGCGCTATGCATATTTGCGACCCATAAACTCCAGGGTATATTTGTTCGTCCATCGCAGTAATCCATTTTTAAGGCCGTCGAATGCTTCGAATGACCGTATCGAGTTCTGCAAGAATCTGGTCCTTCTCTTTGATAGCCTCTTGTCGCTGAGATTCAGCAGTCTTCAGGTCATCCTCCAACTCCTTGATATATCTCTCCTGGTCCATTTCGCTGTTGTCGAGGCCGGGAAGGGAGGAGATGAGGACTTCGATCTGCTGCTCTTTGATGATGAGATCTCGTGATAATTCCACCATGCCTGCTCGAAACTCGTCGGTGGGAAGAGGATCAACTGCAAGACTATTAGCCTTCCACGCGCAACCTATGCGATGTGCATAGAATAATACCTTCTTTCTGATTCTGCTCTTGTTTGACGTCGCGGACCTTATCCCCGGGACCGAGAACCTCGAGATCGTGTCGTCGATGGACATAATGAAGGCACGCAACGAATTGCTGTGCTAGCTGCATTGGGGCGTTAGTCTGAGGGATGAATGAAATCCGATCAATGACAAATTTCGCTTTACCTGGTCAACAGCATCTTGCAATTGTGTCAATCGGTCACCCATGATGTTTGAGCTGTCGCAAGTTGAAGAGTCGAATGAAGCCGCGAATAAGCTTAGCTTCAGTCTTTCCGTATCCGTACACTGGGGGAAATTCCATGGAGATGCCGATGTCATGGTCACGTGGAGATAAGGCAGGAGGACACTCTGGCCCCGGGCGCCGGCGTAGAAAGCTTAGTTGGTAGCTTCCCGTCGCATCACATTTCCAAGCCCACTTCGATATTTAACAGTCTCCGTGGCCTCGACTGATTTCTTTGTTTATTGTTGCAACTTTTCACTTTCTCGACACTCGTTCAAAAATTTTAATCGATATGGCGTCTCCTCCTCCTCAACCAGGCCAGATGCCGGGCCCTGGTCAAATCCCAATGCCCAGGCCTGGCCAGCGCCCAACACCCGAGCAGATCCAAGCGATGCAGCGACAGTTGGCCATAGACGCCGAGAAAGCTGGCATGACCGTTCCCGAGTTCATTGAGCATATTAAGAAGCAGGCTCAGGCGCAACAGATGAGAATGCGCCAGATGCAAGCCCAACAACAACAGCAAGGTGGCCATCCTGGCCATCCGCACCCTCACCCTCATCCTCACCCCCAAGGTGGTCAAGGTGGCCCTCAGCCTATTGCGCCGGGCCCCCCCAACCCCAAAGGCCTTGCCGTCGCCACGTTCCTCCGAAGTCAGGAACTCAAGCCACGAACCGTTATTTTGAATGGCGAACGCAAGGACATGTTTAGAGGTATGTTTGGCAAACATGGTGTGAAGTTGCCGCTGACAAACAATAGTCAAACGAGCTCTCCGCGCTCTCCAGTCCCCCGCGTACGAAAAGGCCCGCAAGAAAAACCCCCTTCTCCCCGAAATCACCGATAGAGCTTCTCTTGAAAACGTCTTCAAACTGCTTCCACTGAGCATGCTTGCCCTACGAGTGTCCAAGGTTGAACCTGAAGCTGCTCCTAACGGAAAGAAACCCAAGCGAGTCAAGGGCCAGTGGAACGTCAAGATCGAGCAGCAACAAGATGCCCAGGATGACATGTACTACGTCTGGCTTTGGGAAGGTAGCCAGATTAAGCGAAAAGTCTATGCTGGTCTCGCTCTGATAGCCATCTTTGCCATCGTCTTGTATCCTTTGTGGCCTCTTGTTCTACGACAGGGAGTCTACTATCTCAGCTGGGGTTTGCTTGGTCTTCTGGGTCTGTTCTTTTTGATGGCGATTTTCCGGGTTATTCTGTTCTGCGTCACCTACTTTGTCACTCCTCCTGGTTTGTGGCTATTCCCCAACTTGTGGGAGGATGTTTCGTTCATGGACAGTTTCAGGCCTGTGTGGGCTTGGCATGAGGTAAGACGAGTACGACCTTATAATCGACCCGACGCTAACTGGATTTCAGACGGAGAAGCCCAAAAAGAAGAAGAAGAAGGCTGCCATCGCTGCTGCTAACTCAACGGTCGCAGCGGCTGCAGGTCAAGTTGCTCCTGCAACCGCGACCACCACTGGGACTGATACCCAGATCAAGACTGGTGGGGTACAACAACGACAATATGTGGCCCCCAAGGTGGAAGAGCTGGCTGATGACGAGTAAATAATCACTAAAACAATAGTGATACTGAAGGATGGCGTTCAGGATTGTATTAATAGCTGGGGTATCATGTTGAGTTGGTTGTGATATCTAACACTTGAGAGATGATTGTCCTATTAGGGTCTGGATTCACCTTACCGGTGAGTGAAGATACAACATGGTTCGCCAAAAGCAAAGTCGCAAGATATTAATCAGCGCTGTTTTTTTCTTTTTATCATATCATGTCGTCTCTCGCGAGATCTAGAAAAGCAACCTCCAGCTCCTCGCCAACCCTAAACCCTTTGCCAGCAGAGCAGCAAAACCCGAGTCGCCTCGTTTTCTCTCCGCCAACTTTTTTCTTTTTCTTTTTCTTTTTTTCCTTGTGAAGAATCTAGGTATCGAAACAGGTAGAATATGAGAAGGCTCTGGGGCCAGTATGTGTCGTCCGCTCTCCTCCTCAATGTACAGATTGGGATGTTTTTCATTGGAGATTCTTGTAGAAGAATGTCACGTCTTTCAACTCCCCTGTTGGACTAATGCCGTACTTGGGAATTTGACCAAGCTCAACATAGCCGAACTTTTTGAATACTTCCTCCGCATTGCTTCCGGTTTCCGTATCCAGAAGCTAAGGCGATGTTAGCAGTGCGACGTGATTGAGACTATGTAGGTAGTTGACGAACCAGCATTGTCCTTCCGCGCTTGGTCGCCTCGGCTTCGAGGGCAGTCATGAGCGTCCTCGCACCGCCCCGGCCACGGAAGCTCTTGTGAACGAGGAGTTTCTCGACTAATCCGCGGAACGGCCCCGTCTCGGAGTCGGGCAGGGCGAGCATGACGACGCCCATGACCTCCTGGCCCTTGACGCGGGAACCAGGCTCGGACTCGTTGAGGAGGATAAAAATGATGCGCTTGGAGTCGTTGGCCTCGGAGATGCGCTCCTTCCACCACGAGAGGAGCTTCTCGTGGGACAGGGGCGGGAGAAAGGTGGCAATGGTGCGGTCGTGGGTGATGCATGAGGCGTGGATGGCAGCGAGATAGGGGACGAGGTGGCCGTGTTGGGCCGTTGAGAAGAGCGCTACTGTTCCTGATTCTGACATGGCGAAAGTTCTCGTTTTTTTGAGAGATTGGGGGCGAAAGTTGGCTGTATTCCTCTTTCTTGATACTGATACTGACGTTACGATAGAGACTCAATGTTTAATGCGCCTAATATCTTCAAGGGTTTCCTTTTTTCCTTCTTTTTGGGGGGAGTCTTGATTAAGATGCGGTGACGATTGGTTTCCCTTTTCAGCAAAAGCAGTGATGAACGAACAAGAGAAAATGTAGATTTTTTCTAATCATGAGTAAGTCTTGCATGACGAGAGAAACCGAGAGGGAATTTGTGCGGACCTTGAAATCTCAATGTGAAGGTGACGAGGGGGGGATATCGAGAAAAAAAAGTGACTCTTTCCTTCTTGCTGGTGTGAGTGAACCCAGTGCAAACTTTTTGCTTCAAGATAAAGTGACCAGAAAAAAAATTCAAGCGAATCAATTAAAAGAGGACAAACAGAATGGCAACAAAAAAGAAACTTGCTACGAAGCGGGGAAAGGCAATAGCGAAAATACTTGAGGTTATAGGTGAGTCAATGACGAGCAAAGGACGAAAAAGGCGAGTGCGTGATTCAAGCAGAATGGTAATATACATGCAGCAGGTGTCTCTTTTTTTTTCTTCCTCGATTTTTTCCCCTTTCCCCCCTCTCTCAACGAAGATAAATGGCGATATTTTTCGTCTTGTTTTCCTGCTCCCTCATAAAACCCGCCCATCTCGTTCCACGCACACACCTACTTTTTCCCTCCTCGTCCCCCCTCCCATTGAGAGAGGACTAATGTCAGGTTCGCTCCACTCAGCCGATTTTCCCGGTCACCACCAACTGCAGGGCCAAGGAGGGGGGGAAGCAAGGAGACAGGACCAATCTGGGATATGGGCACCCGCTGACCTTGGCTGGGTTGGGGGAAAAGAAAATTTGCCTGGGCGGTACCTGACATGGTGCAGTGGACTGGGCTGACGGGGGCGAAAACAACAACAAAAAAGATGATTGCCTTTTTGCCTGTACGAAGTAGGCAAGTACTTTGCACGTCAGAGGACTGGTTGTTTTCACTGCGTTTGTGCGGGTAAGCGGAAATGGTCTTGTTGATTCTTTTGCATGAATGATGGCCCTTGCTCGCTTAGATTATAATATCTGATTTTACGAAGGAGAGCAAGGAAGACCCAAGGAAAGTGACGAACAATGTTTTGTTTTCATGTGCACGAGTATACCCTGTGCATGATTACATCCGACGGCTTCTTTCCTCTTTCTTGTTCGAGACGGCAATCGATCAAGGCCGCCGTTCCGCCATGCGGACAGGTTGACAGGAAAGATGAGGCTCAACAAGCACCTTGCATGCATGTACGTATGACCTCGGCCCCAATCGCTTTTGCATGGCTACCTCTGAGGCCCCTTTGAGCGAATTAATGGCCCCAGGAAAGCAGCTGTTGAACTGTAGACAGCCCCAAGAAACCTCAACAGTTGCAGCAGGCCACCACAATCGTTGTTTTTACCCGTTTTCTAGCTTCGCAGTGTTTCGGACGCGGTCCGGCATCTAGCATACCTGGGGTTGGCACTTTGCGTGTAGTTGGTGGTGCTTCACGTGACCTTCAACCAAGAGTTGTTGGTTTGTGGCAAAACAATCTAGAGTGGTTGAGCTTTGCGGCGTATCGCCCAAGTTGAGACATACTTGTAAGCACCAGTGCATGAGTCGTTGCAGAGCTTAATGTCCGATACCCTTGGGCTGCCAGATGTAAACGGGGCATCTCTCGTGAGGCCATGGGTCTTGTTTGGGTCCCAAGATATAGATGAAGTGTAACCAGCCAAGCCAGCTACCTGTCCGTATGGAGCGGCCTGAGTGAGACCAAGCTCGCCAAGATGCAATGACGGTACCTAGGTAGTTTACTTTGCCGTCCTAGACTTAGTCCATTCCGCCTGCATATGCTTAATTCATATCATGGGGTCGTCCATTGTGCTACTGCTGAGTAGATTTCGACCTTAATGCTCCGTAGTCGAGCCTTTTGCTTTCTCCTTCGTCTCCTTCCGCTTACTATGTTCCTATTGCGCCCCCTCTCGGCGTCTCGGCGGAGGGAGCTTGGAGGAGGTGAAGTGGGGTTGAGAGCGGCAATCCGGAGGACGAATGGGTCTCCTGGGTTAGTCTACTACTCGTCCTCGTGGCTCTCTTTCAGGCCAAACGTCCAGACTCGGGACGCCGACAATCACCTGCATTGACTTTGCTCGGTCGAAGCTTCCAGAGAAGAACCAAGAGGTGGTGGCTGAGGAATTGGCCATGTTGCCATGCTGACTCCTAATCAAGATGGGAATTCAGTCGTCGTGGCAATGGTCAATCCCAAGATGGGCATTTTGCCGTCGTGGCACGCAAGGCACCAGCCTTTGTATGGCTCGAACTTCCCAACCTATGTTTGTTCTGTGTCCCGCCGGTAGAATTGCATATCAATTCAGCCATCGCTTGATGCTACGTCATCCGAACACGTCTGCTCGTTTCGCCAGCCCTTCTCTGGCGAGGATCTACTGGTCCCTCGACCCGAGTGAAACTGGGGTAACTTAGGACAGCCCACGAATGAGGGGGAGAGTGGCAGATATGTGAGGCCCTTTCCTCGTTGCAGTAGTAGTGCTCATCCATCCCTCGTCACTCGTTCCCCTCGATTGCCCATCAAAGCGTCGATAGCCAACGGCTTTGAGTTTCTCCCACCCTCCCTCTCTCTCTCTCTCTCTCTCTCTGCCACCCCGCGGACCATCCTCCGCAGTCCGGTCTCCAGAGTCCGGCGTCGTTGAAAGGATGGCAAATGGATGGCTTTCTTCGATCAGCGCGCCCGCGTGGTTGCCGTCAAGGTTCAGTCCGGGTTAGTGGCTTGAGGCATAAGTCCCTTCACACAACAAATCAAAAATAGACAAAGAACCAATGCAGCCAGCAGCATCTCTGCGTTTCCGCAGCACCTAGGGGCCAAGCCAAGCCAATGGCCTGAGATTTCAAGCCCATCCATCACATGACCCCCTCGTGGGAGGGTGGGAACCGTCTGTTTCGTTCTATAATTCGCTTCCACTCGCTTGGACGCGGGAGGGAGGGACGGCGGCCGGAATGCATGGATGGATATGATCAATGCATGGCTCACACCCCTCCTCGCGCTTGGTTCTTCCCCCCCCTTCATCTTGTCTTACGTCCCCTTTTTTGTGTCATTTCTTGATTATGCCCCCAATCGACTATAATAAGCAGCCGAAGCGCCTCTAATTCAGAAGCTGAAATGTGATTGTGTTGTGTGTGTGTGGTGTTCTGTGCTTCTTACTCGTGTGCATCTCGACCCTCCTCTTTGCTCTGGGTTGTACAACACCAACACTCCTACTCTGACTCTGACCCTACGTACTCGTTACTGCTTTTCATTTGTCCAAAGCGAGACCGTTCGATATCCAATATAAAGGCTCTCGCCCCTCCGTCGGACCAACTTCACTTGCATCTTTCCATACTCTCTACATATCTATCACTTGAACCTCATCATCGTCTTCACTATTACCGACAACGTAACCGGAATTCACAATACGATGGCGACCGCAGTCATGTCTGTCCATGGCAATGCAGCGTTTGCTGAGCCCAGCATTGTCCTCTCCCCTGCCTCTGCCGACCACGACACAATGCGAGGCCGCAAGCGAGATAGAAGCATGACCCGAGGCAATGTACGCTCTCTCCGTTGTGCTCCCTCGGACGAGTGCAGCACCCTCCGAGGTCGTTCCCGCCGCCGGGCCACTTCTCCGGCCGTCGGCTACACTTCTCGAGCTACCTCGCCTCGGGTTCCGTCACCGACCCGGCGACGTCTGCTCTACGCCCGAATTCGCCGTGAGCACTGCCCTTCGCGGGTGGCATCTCCTGGAGAGCCACAGCAGCAGCAGGTGTTTCGACGGCGCCAACGGACTCGCAGCCGGAGCAGGGGACCCCGGATTGACGTGGAACCCGAGCTCCCGAGACTGGCTGACGTCTTGTCCGGATTACGAAACGAGTTGCACGCGAGCTCTGATGAGGAAGAGGGAGTCAAGAATGACATGAGCTAACCACCGAGCTGACAACTTTGTGGCAAGCAATCTTCCGGCGAACCTGATTGAGAATGGAAGCAAAACTGAGACTGAATCTTCAAATACCCACTCCCTTTGATTCTACATGTATGACTACTTTCTCTTTCCTTTGTCATTTTTATCTCAGCATGGGATTCTTGTTATTCTTCTTATTGGAAACGGGATTAAGGAGTTTTTTGCTGGATTTCTTTTGGTGAAGTGTAGGATTGGACGGGGTGGGCCAGCAAAGTAAGGCCAAAGACAGAGCAGGGCTTTGTTTTGGGGCGTGAGGAAAGAATTATTATCAGGAGGGCGACTGTGATTCTGTACGATGCGAAATGCACCATGTTCCATGCTGCTAATGTAATCAAACCGTATAAGCAAAAATAACATTGAAATGCTTTACACTTTTCTCTTGCATCTGTCAGTGAACGACGAAGAGGCTACCTATTTATCTTGTAATCCCGATGTCCGTCAAGATATCTTGGCCCTTGCTCTACAGTTGAGGCTTGAAGCTACCAAGTTGAGAAACTGCAAGAACCGTTATTGACACGATTACTATTGATTTGTCCTGTATATAATGTATTTGCCAAAGAATTAGTTATTGGGTGAGTCGAATACTCAGTGAATTTAATAGCTGCTGCTTCTGCCATTCACCATGTTATAGGCGGGCATCAACCGTCGGCTCCGCTCTTACCCGCCATGGGAAGGTGCAGCGGTAACTTGTGCTCATTGGTTCCCACTGCGAATAGCTCATCGATTTTTGGAGGATGGACTGATGATGATAAAAAATTGGATACCATTTTCGACCACGGATTTGGACATGCTCTTTGAGGTCTTCCTTTATTCCCCTCGACTGACTCCCTGGAACCTCAATCCCACCATAAAATTCTACTTGGTCGGGCTCTCAGACGCTTGAAACTCCCAGGACTCGAAACATTCGGCGCCCTCAACCTCAATTCCTCTCCGACGGAGCAGCCCCATCGCCGCCACCATCGCGAACGAACTCCCCTTCCTCCGCCTAAAGTATGCCGATACCTCTCCTCTCTACCGCCCTTTAGCACTCGCAATCTCGGCCCAATGCTCGAGCGAACAGCCGTTGGCCTGGAATCGTGTACCCTCCAGCGCGTGCTTCCCAAACCTACGACGAGCTGCCGCCGACTGCATACGGCCTTCTGGCAGCATGGTGCCTCTGCGCTCGAGATCTGTAATAGCTGGCCTGGGCCTCCACGGGCTATCGAAAACGAAACCTGTGATGGCCTCTTGTCGTCTCAACCGCCCCAATCGAGCCTAATGGCTTCCGTTCTTTGGCTCGATTTCTTGTATCCCGCCACCACCCTTCCTTTATTACGTCGGATGTATCCGAGACTACCAAAAGCTGAGGAAAGCCGATATGTCACTCACTTACCGCGGAGGCGACAGTTTTCATCCTCGACGACTGAACCAAACCTCGAGACTATAGATGAGGAGAAGACGAGCTCAGGGGAGAGCAGTCTCGACGAATCGCATGCAGCCCGCCCTTCGATTTCCTCCCTGACACACGACGATCAAATAGCAGAGCTTGACACACTCCTGGCAGACGACAATGGGCATCATTATGAAGCGATATGGGAGTTATACAATCGTTTGGATCACGGGGAACGTTCGGCAGTGTGGGCCGACGTAGTCATTTATCTCTCCCAGTCCCACGACGTTTTCGAAAATGGGAGAGCGCTCTCCATCTTCCGACAGATCCCCGTTGACGAATGGGACGATGACCTGCTGGCCACAGGAATTCTCTTGTTTCTGCGAGCGGGGGACGCGAACTCTGCGGTGGAAAGGTTCAAGGTCGGTCTTGAGTCAAAGGGTTTGGATGGCGGTCTCGAATATCTACTTGCAGATGCGATCACATCTGGCAGATGGAAACAGGCACTGGACGTCTGGATTGCGTATTGCACTGCAGAGGTGGGGAGATCAAGAAAGAAACCCACGACGAAACGATTAGAGGAATTGAAGGGGATCCCAAACCAGGGGAAGCTCTATTTTGCTTTTCGAAGTTATCTGGCAACGGATGGCGCCGAGCACAGGCGGGAGATTGTCCAATCGATCATACCTCACGCTGCATTTCGTCTTTTCCAGAGACACTTTGCAAGAAGAGCCTTGATGGAACCTTGCCAACCAGCTCAAGCAGCAGTAATTCTTGAAACACTCCAGGATCCCGGTCTCTACAACGAATACTTTGAGATGATACTTGCGGACCGGCGCCTCAACAGCATGGATGGCGCTCACTTGTTACCTAAGATGTATGAGCAGTTCAGAGCACTCCCAGATGCCGAGCCGACGTTGAATGTGCTGCAGAGCATGTTCAATTTCTACTACCCCAATAATATAGCCAGTCTTGAAATTCTCTACAAGGATTGGATTCGATGGAGAGGTAGTCTTGATCAATGGGGTTATGAGAAATTTCTCAAGCTCTACGCCGCGCGGGGTGAAGTTGGGGTCGTCGATCAGCTCTGGGTAGAATTCGTGGGCAAATACCCGGATATGCTCAAGAAGCCTCGAGGCTTCAGAAGCGTTCTCAACGTCTGTGCCCAGACAGGGAACCCGGCTCAGGTCGAGAAGGTGATGCAGGAGATGGTGGAAGTATACAAGTGCGGGACTGATATCCACTGCTACAACATGCTCTTGAAGGCATACGTCAGGGCCGACGACTACGACAAGGTGCTGAGCTGCTTTGAAGAGGCTTCCCAGCGTCACACCCCGAATTCCCGAACTTACTCCCACGTCTTGGCCATGACTTCGAAGAAGGGTGACCTGGATGCGACTCTTGACATCTTCAATAGATCCCAGGAGGCTGACGTCGAGATCACCAAAGAAATGACCTTGGGATTGATAGTGGCATACTGTCAGAACGATCTCTTGCAAGAGGCAGAGTCCCTGTGCACTGAGCTGGCGCAACGAGGCCTCACTCACACTACAACCTGGAATCAGCTGCTCAACTTCAACGGCGAAGCTGGGAATCTCACCCAGTGTCACGTAATCCTGGGGCGTATGAAGGAATTTGGCATTGAGTGGGACGAGGATACCTACCGATTCTTGTTGCAAGCTATCGTCAATGTGGACCAGATTCAGGCCGCTGCCTCCATCCTCAAGGACGCCGAGGACCAGAAGCTGTTTATCATTTCGCCGGACCACTATGCTATCGTCTTGGCTGGTGCTGCTCGTTGCGGTCAGCATGCTCTGTTGGACAGTCTTCGCTATCGGATGCAAAAGCAAAACGTGCCTCTCAACTTCAGTGGCATGTGCGCCGTGGTCGAATCGGCAGTGCGCCAGAAACCTGGTGTAGGCCGCACACTGAACTTGAGCAAGGAGCTCCTGAGACAGCTGCGCCGGTCTTTGGATACCATCAAAAACGCACCGGGCGAAACAGTCGCCCAAAATGAGTCTAGGGCCTTTCAGCAGGGCAGGTTTCATATCGTCGGTCGAGCAATTAACCTGCTGGTCCAGCTGCGGCAGTTTGGCACTGCTGAAGAGCTCATGACAATATTCAATGAGATGTTTCCAGAGTACAAGAAGAGCGGTCAATATCCTCCTAACGTGACGTCGGCGCTGATGGCGGCCTACTTCCAGGATGGCGATGTAGACAAGACTCTTGAGCTTTGGGATCAGACGTGGGCGAGCACCCTAGAGGAAAGTAGAAAGCCGAACGCCGAGCGTATCTATGCCGGCCATCGGTATGATCTGGTTCGTGCAATTAATGTTGCAATTGAGGCATACAGGAAGAAGAACGACGCCAGTGGGCTTTCCGACTGCATTGACAAGATCCACGAGCAGGGCTTCAAACTTACCAACGCCAGCTGGTCTCTTGCTATACGATACCTAGCTGAGATGGACCGTTGGGAGCAAGCCATGTATTGGTGCGAGACAATGCTCATGCCGGGCTGGCGGGGCTGGAATTGGGGCCGGGAGAACAAGGAAAAGGCCTTTTTGCGAAATACTCGTGCCTTGAGGGCGCCCAGGAACCTGGTCATTCGATTGCAGCCAGAATGGCTGAAGCTCCGCAGCGTTGCCGCCTGGGACGGAAAGGTTTCGCAGCGGCTGAAGAGCCTCGAGGAAAGGTTTCCTCGACTCTTCCGCGCCTTTGCCACTCCCGATGTCCGTTCTCTCAAGATAATGGAACGAGTCAATACGCCTCGCAAACCTGCACGAGATATCGACAGGGTTGTTCGCACCATACCATACGTCGAACTCCTCAAAGTCAAGGGAGTCTTGCGCAAACAACTTGCCAAGGAGCGTCAGCGTGAGAAGGATCTTGGCATCGATAAACTGACACCGATCGACACCGAGGAGAGGGGGCAGTGGAAAGACGATCTTCAGGACCACGTCAAAAGCTACGCTGTCGACTGGGCGGACCGTCGTACCAAACATCATATCAGGGCGAAGCGTTCAGGAGATGCGCAGTCCAAGAAAGACAACGCACTCAAGAACCATCAAGAGTCTAGGAAACTTGAGGAATCTAAGAAGCCCGAGAAACCCAAGAAGCTCGAGAAATCCAAGACGCCAGAGGAACCCAGGAAGCCCGAGGAATCCGAGAAGCCCGAGGAATCTCAGAAGCTTGGGGAGTCCAAGAAACTCAAGGAACGCAGCAACCCGGACAAAAGTAGGAAACTCGAGGAGGCATGGAAACCCCACGAGGACAAGAAACACGAGAAAGCCAGGAGACTAAACCAGACTCAGAAGCTCGATGAAGCTGAACAGCTTGATTGGACTCAGTCCAACCCCGATCAACTCATCGCAAACCAACGCATACGCTATTGGAACAGTTTCTTCGACCGCTACGATCAACGTCCACACGGAGGTTCCAGTCACATGCCACGGCCTCGTTTTTACAACCAGCAGAACAGGAACCGTACGCAACCTAGGAGGTCAACTCCGAAGAAGAAGAAGGATACGAGCTATAGAAAGGTGTGAGAAAGAGCTACTTTTTTAGTGTTTGTTACTCCAGTCTCTTTGTCATTTTTGCATGCATAGACCGGGCGGAAATGTCAGCATGTTTCTGTACAGTACCATCCATCATAGACCGGGAGGCATTTTGATCTGCATGAAGAAACGACATCAGGGGGCCTATGTACGATGAAGTGACGATTTTTTGGGATGAAAATGATGTACTTGTATATCTTACCATGTATAACAACCCTACTGAGCATTTACATCTAGCGTCTTGAACGCCCTGTCAGTCATGGAACCAAGATTTGCCTAATTTGCCTACCTACTTCTATGAAGCTCAACATTGAAATATCGACATACAGTGTCGACTTGGACAGAGTGTCCCGTGTTTCCTAACAAAATTGGTATCAAGTAACGCCCCGTATCCGATACAAACGCCCAATCCAGATGACAATATCTTCCATTCGAGGAGACTACTGTGCCCCCATGATCCAAGCACGTAACCAGTCTATACAGCCATGTACCAAAACCTGCCAACCCACAAGTGTTCGGAGTAGGGTGAGTCTTATTTACAAAATGCATCAAATGCCGTGAGAAGTGATGAAGTCGTCTAGGGAGATGAGTTTTCGTCACCCGGCACGTTCAAGTGAGGATGAGGCGTCTTTACCCCGAGAGAGCGAAGCCGCTGAGAGAGCAGACTTTCTGCGCCGTTGGGAGACCCATTCCTCGTCGGGGCGAAGGCGTTGCCCCCGTAGCCAAGATCGCCCTTGCTAAGTTTCTCGTACTGGTTGGGGCCCCAGGGCATGGGTGAGATTGTTCCCGAGTCTTGGGTAGTTGGCCGGCTGGCCTGGGAGGAGCCTGGAGAGCAAATGCCGTGGTTCTCCGACGCAGCCTCACTAACGTCGCTGTTCATACGGTCTCGCGGTGTAGGCAGTGAGAAAGGAATGGGCTCGATTGGATGAGTGTTGCCAGTAGCAAAGGGGGTGGAAGCCCCATTGCCATAGATCCCATCCATCATATCGAATGCTTGACTGGACATTGCCATCGGGAATCCGGCGCTGCGCCTGCGCCAGGCCTTGTCATTAGCCAACATCGCCGCTGGACCTGTAAGCGCGGGAGTCGAAGGATGCATGACGCGAACAGGCTTGTAGGGCGTGAAGCGCGGCTCAGGCCAGGTCGTTTCATTGCGCAGCTTCTCTTTCCCATCAGGCACACGATTGGCAAAGACAATACGAATACTTTTATAAAGGTAGAAACGACCTTTTGCGGGGGAGCAAATGTGCAAGTGCACGAGATAACGCAAAATGGGTCGGTCCGTTGAGTCCAGCTCAGACGTAGCCGGGACATTGTCAATGATGGGACCAGCCGAGTAGCTGCGTTGCCGGATGAATGTTTTACTTCCTGGCTCCATGCCTGTGAGGTCGTAAGGAACCAAGAAGAGTTTGACGGCTGTCTTGTTCTGGTTCTTTAGGATGATCTGGATCTGTCCCTTCTCTGGAATCCTGTAGCTTCCACCTGGGGGAGCCTTGGGGCTACTCGATTTCCGCTTGGCCCTGGAGTTACGGCGTGCATCACGCTCTGGACTCTGGTTGGATAACACGTCCACATCATCTTCAATTGACTTCCTCTCAGCATAACGAGTCTGGGCCTTTCTTTTTGCCCTCAGCTCATCGTCTGGATTCGTCAGCCCATTTTCCAGGTCAATTTGACCAACATAGGGGCTAGGTCCGTCGTCTGAGCTGGAACGTCCATGAGATGTGCTGTTGTAGCTGTAGTACACTGCCGGAAATGAGAGCGTGACATGAGGCGGACACCTTAGGCTGGATTTGCATTTCCCTTTGCCCAGAACTCCAATTTGGGCCAGGAACTCCAAAGGTTTAGAGGGGGTGGTCGACATCCGACCCCGTAGGATGCTCTCCTCGTAAGAACCGACCATGGAAGCATGATGCAGCGGCGAGTTGTCGGAAACGAATGATGGTCGCCGTGAACGCAGAAACGCAGGAGACTGAGGCGATGTTCCCCCTTGCTGTCCCTGCGAGAAACTAGGAGTAGAGGTCAGAGACCTCCTGGGTTGGTGTGCCTGGTAGGGAAACGCTTCTCTTCGATACGAGGGTATCCGCGGTGGAAGAGAGTGCCGCGGCGAGGGCGATATGAAGGGAGAGGAAGTTCCCGAGGCAGAAGTATAACGCCTAGAGCCAAGTCTACCGGAAAAGTCAATGCCGTCCAGCGGCATGGACAGGTTAAATTCGTCATAGCTCTCAGACTGGACGAGCGGGCTTGTGGGAGGTTTATAAACGAAACTCGACGAAAAGGACGAGGACAAGGGAGAAGCAGTCGATTGAAAGCTCTCGGCACTCTCAGAGAAGGGGATTCTCGGGTCGAGATCGAACGAGGGGAAATCCCTTGAGGAGGACGTGCCAACATATGGGTTCTCTGAAGGACTTGGGCGTTTATCGGCGTCAGGTTGATTTACATGTGTCGTCTGTCGGTCCGGTTCGACTTCTTCCTCCGTGAAGTCACCACTGTGCAGAGCAGATCTTGGCCGTTCGATGCTCAACCCATCTTGCACTCTCTGGTCGGTCCCATCATCCACCTTGTTCTTCTCGGGAGTGATTTGGGCAGGTGGAAGGAGTGTCGAGGATTCGGAGGGAGCCTGAGGTCTCTTCGGTGTCGTAGGAGTATTGGTATGCTGTAGTAGGCCTTCGAGCTACAAAAGAAGCATCAGTATGAGCACATGGGAACAAGACAGTGGGCGAACTGGGCGGCAATGCACGCACATGACGATTGGGAATCCAGGTTGGAGACTGGGCTCGCTTCAGTCTCGCAATGAGAGCAGCACGGTCCGATATCGCGACATCATTGTCGGGATTGGGCGTTTGGGGATAGTGCGGGCTGTCGGGAACGGGACCCTCGCAAAGATCGGTGCAAATACTCGCATCAGACAGACGGCGACGGCTGGGGGAGACGACATCAATGGGAGACGATTCGACCGGAGACTCATGGCGGTCCCAGTCGTCCTGGAAGATGGGCATGATGGATAAAACGACGACAGTGCTGGGGTTCACAGCCAGGCTGTAGACCCGGACGAGGATCGATCATGAACTGGATGCTTTTGCTTGAGGTGGTTTTGTAGGTAGCAGAAGGCGTGAAGCTGGGCTTGAACGAGCTTGAGCCTTGCGCCTCCGGCTACCTTTTAGCCAAGAAAGATGAAAGTATGTAACTTGGGGTGTAAGTTATGTATTCGTAGCAGACTGTATGTGCTTGGAAGTGAGGCGTAGGTGGATATCATGCCATGCCATGCCATGCCCTGCAGGTGGCTGTCAGTGCGCTCCGTGGGTCTGGAGCTGGGGATGATGGATCTTGGGATCGTGGGACGTCATCCACGGATCTGATGACGAGGAGGTGAAGTGCGTTGTTCTGCCCTTTTACGCCCTCCGCGTGTCCATGGGAGTTTGAGTTGATCCGATCCGACGAGGTTGGGGATAATTAGCAACTACAGAGAGGGTGAGAGGGTGACGGAGAAGCAGGGGAAGGACTATGGCCAAGAGAGGGGAGGGGAGAAGAGCAAGAAATGACGACGAATGAAGCAAACAAAGACGACATAACATGTGCGAAGTTATGATACGACCTTGACCGTCAGGGTTGGCGATGATGCGGAGCTTACAGCAGCAAGGTGTGCTGGAAAGGTCCCCTAGGCCCTGTAGAGAAGCCTGGACTGCAGTAGCGGCTTCGGCGACAAGCCAGCAAAAAGCAACAACGGCAGCTGCAGCAGGCAGAGGCAGGAACAGGAACCGGCTCGGGAAACAGGGACTCAAGCAGCGGCGCCAGCGACGCCGATGGCGGTGTAAAAGATGAATCATTCCCTGAGGGTCCAGTGACCCGAAGCCAGAAACAGCAAAGCCCAGGATCTGGAGAGAGGTCAAGTGAGGAACCATTTCTTTGTTGGGCAAAGGCTGGACAGGCTAAGTGATGGGACGACGGGCGAGTGGAGGAGACGGAGTGGGCTCAGTGGGAGAGATGCAGAAGGCGTGGATCTGGTGCGACAGAGCGCCGAGGACAAACTACGATGTGATGGAAGCACGCAATTAATCATGTAGCGTGCATACTCCATGATATCTACAGAGTCCTTGGTAACTAGTTAGTCGTGGACTCGTGAGATGGCTGGTTGGCGATCAAGTCTCACATTATACCTTATACCTGAGTAATCCGTGCTCCGTAATCCATGTTGAATTTGAGAAACCAACCCCCAACAAAATGGCAGAAAGAGAAGCCATTCATTTCATCAAAAGACAAGAAGCACACAAACGAGCAATAATCAGTCGGTAACGCCGGCTGAACACCTCATCCCAGCAGACATTTGGCAAGCAAACCTGCATAAGAGATCGCCACTCCAAATAACCCTTTCCATGTCGCCAAACGCCGTGAACTGCAGTCTCTCGCAATCCACATTTGTTACCATCTAGGCGAATGACCGTTCCGAACGTTGATCCAGGGGACAGGCATCATCGATCAATACCTAGGTAGGTACTGTACAAGTCTTGTCCGGGTCACCAACTCAGCAAGCAATCCCCGAGTTGTCCTGTCAAGTCTATTCCCTCCACAAACCATGCCGCTGTCTCCCTACGTATCCGGACAGTCATCAACGTCCTAAAACCCCTTCTAGCCGCCGCGAGTTGGAGTTGGAACCAGTCCAAGGATCCAATCTCCGTCCCGACCACCCGCGTGACGTGACTGCTGAGGCAGCTTCTGCTTCTGACGTGGACTTGTTCATTCCCGGGCATCAGCGGTGTGACCATCCGACCATGAAACAGATGTTTTGCCCGGGCATTCTGTGGCTTTGCCATGAAATCTCACCATGCAAAACTCTTGCGTGGCCAGCATCCTGCTTCTTGCATCTGTGCTTGTGGCATGAGTTCCCATGCTCGCATTCCATCCAGCCTATATGATGCTTGATAGTTCAATTAATTACTCATCTTGCTTGATATTATGCTATGTGTGCATAAAGCTGGGCGTCAAGGTTGATCCGACAAGAAACAACCGCCTGTAATTACCATGTCCTGGTAGCACTTCTGTAGGTACCTGCCAATCCATCAGTCACTGAGACGGAGGTATTTATAATGCCTCGTCAGACCACTCTTTCAACATGATGTTCATTCTTGTGCGAAACGAAGCATCAATCAGCTCATTCTCACAATAATTATATAGAATGATACGTACGATATCGGATATTCTCTCCCCGAATTTCGCCTTTCCCTAAGTCTACACCCCGTTGTCTCTTAGTCCGCTGTCCCGAATGCCACCATGCGCGCTAAATCTCATTCCCGGATACCTAGGCTCCACTTTGCACACCTTGTTTTCACCGAGAAAAGGTACCTCCTTGCAAGTACCTCCACGCTGAATTCTCGGTAGCGATTCTATCAACCACCCTGCATCATCTCATCGTCCTTGACGTACAATGGCATCAGAGCGGCCCGTCAAGGCCTCAGAAGTTGGTTCGACGGCAACGGCAAAGAAGGCCAAGCATGGCTTTCGCGTCGGCCCCGAGAATTTACCCGACGGTCCATGGCGCCGAAAAGGTTGGTCTTTCGCCTCACCTTGAAATTTTTTCATACTCTCTACGTCGACCATCGCTGACGAACTGACCATCTCAGTCACCAAAATAAAAAAAGAACTGATTCACAAGGCAAAGGTCAAGAAGGCCTACGCCAAAATCAAGGCCCGGGAGCAGGAGACTGCTGCATCATCAAATCCCGAGCCGGCTCACATTGATGAGGCGGATCATGGCAGCGCTCAAGTTGAAGACCAGGAGGTACAGGGTGAGGCTGAGGAGCAGATGCATCCAACTCGGCAGGTCATGATTGCGGATGAAGACAAGGCACAGGAAAATGCAGAGCCGCCTACGGATGGCGAGCACACAAGCGACGGACGGCGGCGTAGAACGCGTCGTCCAGGATACTACGACAAGCAGCTGATGAAGGCTGATGAACGACGGAAGCAAGCCGAGGAAAGAGCTCAAGAATTTCAGAGACGGAGAGAAGAGCGGGAACGGAAGATGGCTGAACGCGACCGATTCAAGAAGGCCATGGCCAAGACTCGTGACCGCGATGGCAAGAAGAAGCTTGGAAGGGAGAGCAGCCTGTTGCTTGACAAGGTCAAGAAGATGATGGCTGACAAGTAAAGACCCGGGCGGCCATGAAGCAACACAACTACCCCCACCTTGAAAAGTTTTTATGGCGTTTTGATTTCCTCTTGGACGAGGAGTAGGACGATTGGTGAACTCATACACCGAGATCACCAGCTATTTCCATGCTTTCTAGCTCGCCCTGCGATGCTGGATCTAGGGTTTCTTTCGGGTACTTTATTTCAAAATGATACCATCGTGTTGGACAAATTGCCGTTTCCGACTCTGATCACCAATCAACGACCTTAATTTATGTGCTACGCGCTGAACTCTTACTCAACAAATCTTCACCGCTTACAATTCTCCACGCAGATCGAAGTTACCTATACTCCATCTATCTGAAAGAATATTACCTTGCCCGCGCCCGGTATGTGGCTTGGCGTCTGTTCTTCCAGCTCATGCATAACGCTCAATTAGGACGGTGTGAACAGCGCAGCGACCCTTTGGTACAACATTGACACTTCACGTTGCGCAAGGTGTTTCGAGTACTCGGATTCTCATTTGAGATCTAAACCGTTTATTCATACCCCCCTCTATGGTACCCATCGCCATTGGCCCAATCGAAGCAACGTGAAATCAACATGATTGTGTCCTTAGGATGCAGTGAGGATCCCGCTACGGCCTCAGACGCAACCACAAGATGTAACCTCAGCCCTTGGAATAAGCCCTTTCGTACCTCCTTCGTACAGGTGCAGATGCACGCTCAGTCCTCTCATTCAGGCCGAGACATGCAGACTTTGCTGTGCCGTTTGGTACCTTATAATGTCCGATGGCCGTTGTCCACCGGGGCTCATGCACGACGGCAGGGCGCATCGCATTGTTGGGAGACTTTACCCAGCAGGGCAGCTCCTTGCAGCACATGGCAATGAGCACGCTGATTCGGCCTGCCTTGCCGATGCTATACCCTACTTTTCATTACCTGGTGCGTACGCCGTAGCATCACGGCCGGGGCGAGAAAAAAATTCTTGCTCACGGAACGTATCTGATAGGATTATACAGATATCACGCACTCGCAACAGACCCAGTCAACGGCATGATAGACGAGGGAGAGGGGGAGCATAGATCGACATCTGACAGGTGCCCCCGGAGGGTTTCCCAACTGACCCGATGCATGAGGTGGGTCGTGAGGTTGCGGCAGGGGAGGACAAGATGGTACCGGCCATGCCGGACCACCTGTCAGGGTAGGAAGATGAGTATGGGGAGGTTAGAGTCTGAAGTCAGCCTCAAGGGCTTGCAAGGACGAGACATTCGACATGGGTCAGACAGTTGAATCAAGGTTGGGATTGGGGGCTGAGAGGATCTGGGCGATTTGCGATGTGAGAGCGCTCCCGAAGCTGCAAGGGACGGGCGGGCTTCGTCCACCGGGGAGGGCCACTGATGAAGGAAAGATCGGAGTTCAGTGTGCTGTGCTTGGATACACACTACTGCGCATTCTGTGTTTCAACATTCGGGGTGGAACCGTGGTATTCGCAATAACCTCGCTCATACTGCGTGTGCGTGTATACGTAGATATACGACGTCTCTTGTGTATCTTAGGAATCTCGATATCAATGTGTCCACATGTTGTCTACCTGGAACATTTGAAGAGCAAACAAGCCGTGTCAAACCAACACACGATTTGGAATAATAAGTAGCGATATCAGATGTCAAATATTCGTGTAGTCGTCGTACGGCAGTTGAATACTACCCTTGACCCACAGAGAGCCAAAGAAGAGGTTGAAACATGGATTGTGGACTCCTCTCCAAGGCTAAGTGCGGAATACTCCGTAAGGTGATGTGTAATCTGGACAAGTATGATGGAGGGTCGCCTGTTCGACTCTATGTATCTTAGGGAGCCAGGAGTTGGAAGCTGAGCATTGACTGCCGTGCAATACTCTCAATAGTTCGGCCGAGACGAGAGATACGGCATATGTGATTACGCTAAGGATGAGAGTGCTTGAGCGTTCGGTCCAGCCATCCGGAACAGGATGAAGACGCGAGCTGGTCATGGGGACGCAGAAGCGAGATTTCGTGGAGCGGGGAGACAGTGAGCAGAGGGAATCGAGAGCGTGGTGATGAAACGTGAGTGAGGATGAGGACGGGGCTTTAGCGGCTTGCTTACCCTGAGCATTCTCCCAACAGCCCCTTGCTGGACGAAACAATGCTGACCGAGCATACGAATAGTCAAGGATAAATGCCTGCCAAGGACTCTGGACGACATTGATCCTTGGGAAAGTCCTAGGACGAAGAAGGACTGCTGCGTGCAATATAATTACACCGATACTTGTCATGATGTCTACAAAGGGCCTCAAATAATGTTACATGCTATCCGCACAATGGTTTGGATTCAAGGGGGCAAAAGCCAATACATTGGGGCAGTCATGTCTGGACCCGAAGACGGGCATCTGCGTCGAAGAACTGCCTATCCAGTCCAGATGCAGGACGCGGGACGTTTGAAGTCCGTCTTGTATGACCACGGGTTTTAGGATCAATTCTTTGCTGGCCATGTCCCTGCGACATTTCAAGATGAGAACAGGAACTGTTTGGAACGACCCCCTGTTTCGTTGATGAGAGAATCTGAGCGGCTCTATTGGACAGGCAAGAAAAGGTCCCCCCAGGACCATGCCATTCCTGGTTGTTTAAATAGCACAAGCCAAGCTGCATAACCTTGCCTACAGGGGTCGTTTAGAGTGGGAGAAACGTGGTTTCATGATGATCAAGCAGCGCCACTATAAATGCTACGTATTCAGTATGAAGAAGAAGGGAGGAATGAGAGGGACAAGACAAGATAAGAGCGAACTTCAGACAGGGGCCAAGAAACAAAAATAGCTTCTGAGACTGGTGGCTGTCCTCACGACGTTATTGATCAGTTAGGAAGCAAGGTAGGTATGCGCAAATCCTGGCAACATGTACGGATATGTTTTCCGCCCTGTCGAGGTCATCGAGCCCAAGGGGAGGACGGGCTACAGCAAAGCCAAGGACGGAGCAGGGAAGATCCCTCCGCACCTCTCCAACCGTGGATTCAACAGGCCTCTGTGGTTTCACGTTTGAAGGGGTTTCATCGACAAATTTTTGGGCCAAGAGCGAGAAATGCACTCAAGGTGAAACAGCCAAGCGTTCAAGGCCGACTACACGCGCACCAGTCGACAAGGCTGCCGGTATGGCGAGCACCACCACGTGTGTAAATTGGTGGACAAGTAGAGGAACAGGACGGGA
>JALNIO010000194.1:0-21266 GCA_023509875.1 Rugonectria rugulosa | reverse complement strand
TTTTTTTTTTTTTTCATCTTTAATCGGTATAGAACACTTGTTTCTCAGATGTTCTAGCTGCTGGCAAGATCATTATAAATAAGCGGCATGGTCCTTGGCTCGTCTTCTTAAGTGCGAAAATGGGCCCAAGAGGTGGACTAATCCCAACGGCTACCTCGGGGTAAAATATTCCTTGTCCGAGTCAAGTAGGCATACTAAGATGGAACTTCTGAGGTATAATGCGTGATTAATTTGCTAGGTATGGCCGCTTTGAAGTAAAAGTCATGATGGCTGGAGTGAATGGGCATGTGGCCAAGTTCCACCCATAGGTAGTCTGACAAGCAAGCAACACGATCATCGTCTACGTAGATCAGACACTCTCATGATCATTGACTTAGACCTACACTTACCAGTATACATACAAACTTCTGAGTTAGTCAGCTCCTCCTCCTAAACATCTTCAACCTCATAGACCTCACTATCATGGATATACACCACAAAACTCGTATTTATACACTGCCAGACGCTGACAAAGTCAAGAGACGGTGGCTTTTCTCAAGTCTCCTTCTTTAATTCCCTCGCTCTTTTACCGCCTAGAAGCACGAGTTGGAGGTTTTCCGCTTAAAAACGCCCCTCACACGTTGACATCGCCCTACGCCGGCCAGCGCGATTCATCCCACTTCTCACCCTACAGTCATAACACTACTAAAATACATAATCACAAGCGCCAGGTGCGGCTTTCAAGTTAACATCAGGTTCAAGTTATTTATAACTTTTAAAGCCTAATCTAATTCTTATCAGCCTCGAGTAAATGAGTAGAAACTACCTAAGTGAGTGTATAAGTACATAATCTCCTTCCCCTTCCCGCCCATGACGGTCCGCTGTCAAAGTCAGGTCTCTTCTGTCGAGAACCACAAGATGACCATTGTTCTTGTTTCTCGCCGTGAGGAATGTCCAAATAAGTAATAAAGGCCTCAACACGCCTACAAGATATGCGTGTATCAATGCCGAGGAAGGTGAACGCCCCAGTACGATTTGGATTAAACACACAAATACCATTGCTTTCACCTCATTAAAATAGACCTCTATCATCTATAATAGACTCATCACCAATGCGACGCCATCAGAGTTGCGCTGATATCTCTCTGCGAGTGGCCTCCATGCACAGTCAAAATCAGTGCATCACCTACCCAGCTTAAAGTAACTGACTGTGAGAACATTGCACGAGTATCAAATTCCATTCTTCTTTCAAGTAATTGTTCTCTCGAGCCGTTCTTTTCTTCCTCGGAGACGGGACTGCTCTGCTCCAATACTTAGTAATACGCCACTTTACACTGACGGCACACACTTCACCGTGGGATTACTAGGGCCAAAGATAAGCATCTAAAAACGACTCCTCCTTCAGTTCACAGACTCAATGCTTCGGCTATGCACAATCGCATCAAAGGGACCGTTGACAGGGATTCGTCATGGGCGGGTGCAGTGATTGACAGGGAAGTTGTTGACACTTGTCGCGTCCGTCGTAGGCTTGCTATCGCATCAGACCACCTGAAACGAGGCAAGTATTGTGTATGGCGAATAAGGTACGAGATAGGCACCGTCAACGCTGCTGTTTTCCATCGTATACTCGTATTATCGTATTTTCTTTGCTTCTGCCTAACCGTGAACGACGTAAGTAATGACGGCTGTGCAGAGCGACAAGGCTCAGTTCTTGCTACCAGGAGATTACAACTCAGGATGGGGCGCAATGGGGCGGAAGGAGCAGGTAAGCATTCCCATTGCCCCAAAGGCGGGACGAACCCGCATGACGATACGGAGTACGGAATACGGAGTACGTACATGTTCCTTCCCTCGTAGAGTGCCTTACGTCATTCGCTAAAGTGAAGGGGGGGCTTTGGAGGGCAAGAGGGTCAATTATTACCGTACTTGTAGCAGGTGCGACCTGCGAGTGGGAGCGTGCAGCTTCCGGATCTCCAGGCACCGTTCCAAGACGGAAAGAAGTCACCACCTCACACCTTTCACCTGTTCTGCGATCAAGTGACTGTCCAAACCAAGCTCCTCAATGCCACGTCGTTGACGACATCGCCCTCTGAGGACCATCATTAGTTTTCCTTTTCTTGTCTTGTCCCATTTTCCGTTTCCAATTTCCCATCCTGTCTTTTATTCTTGCTTTGTTTCTCAGCTGCAATCCCACCTCTGCTATCTTCTCCATCGGCTTCCAGCAAAGTCCGAGATCGTCGCACCAACTCGTGTCTGCCGCAATGAGCTCCTCGGCAGACATCACGGTCAATGGCCAGGGCATTGATCCAGACCAAGTCCTTCGACCACGGCCTCGCAAACCGCAGCATGCCCAAGTCTCCCAATTCCGCATCTCTTCTGCCAGCGACGGCGATGGACATCTTCTCCCTGGTGACGGCATCAGCACGAGTGGCATGACTAGGTAAGTCAGCTATCCCTCCCTTCCTCCGAGAATCTCTCTCTAACGGCATCAGTGGTCGTTCAACACCCATCCCCGATAATGCGCCGCCGTCTCTCAAGTCCTTATCCACCGTCCGCAAACAGCTTCGCGCCGAGCAACGACGTCGAATATTTCCTACCATCGAGTTCGCTTCTCGCGTCAGTCATTTCGACCCAAACAGCGATTACCGAGACTTCCATGGCTTCTTCAACCTCTTCTGGATTGGCCTGGCCATCATGGGTATCACCTCCATGTTGCGCAATCTCAAAGATACGGGCTTCCCCTTGCGTGTGCAAATCTGGAGTCTCTTCCCCGTCAAACTCTGGCATCTTGCCATTGCTGATTTCCTCATGGTCGCTACCACTGCCATCAGCTTGCCCCTACATCGCGCGTCCAGAGCTGCCCCTGCAGGCAGTGGCATGGCCTGGAGCCGCGGTGGAATGGCTCTCCAGAGTATCTTCCAAGTCGCATGGCTCTCCCTTTGGATTGTAGTGCCTTTCCAGTTTGGATGGACCTGGACTTCCCAAGTCTTCTTTCTCTTGCACACGATGGTCCTCTTGATGAAGATGCACTCGTACGCCTTCTACAATGGTCACCTGTCCGAGACAGAAAAACGACTTCGAGCTCTCGATAACCCCGCGTCCAGCGCAGATCGCACACCTGCATACCAATACCCTGGTCCTGACGGTGTGGCTGGCAATGGAGAGGCTCCTCGATCGAACAAAAAGCGACGTGCAAATCGCAAGAAACAGCAAAAGCGGCGCGCCGAAAGTGATAGTAACAAGAGCAACGACGAAGAAGAGACGACCCCTCTCACTAACATACATGACCAGTCTGGCGCCGGCGCCAGCGCCAGCACCAGCGGTGACGAAGTCGATACTTTGAGGGAGGACCTCGCCCGTGAGCTTACCAGTCCCATGGGCAACGTCACATATCCTCGCAACCTCACTTGGTCCAATTATACCGACTACATTCTCTGCCCAACCCTCTGCTACGAAATCGAATATCCACGCGTACCATCGATCAATTGGACTTCCCTGATTGCGAAGATTATTGCGACCTTTGGCTGTATCTTCCTCTTGACCATCATTTCCGAAGACTTCATCCTGCCTGTCCTTTCGGATGCCTCCTCCCGCCTTGATGCAGTGCCTGCTGTTTCCTCAGTCAGTGAAACTGCTCTCATCCTCGCCGAAACAATATCATGGCTCCTCTTTCCCTTCATGATCACATTCCTTCTCGTCTTTCTCGTCATCTTCGAGTACATTCTGGGTGCTTTTGCCGAGATCACTCGCTTCGCCGATCGCCACTTCTACTCGGACTGGTGGAATTCTACTGATTGGATGGAGTTCTCCCGAGAATGGAACGTTCCTGTTTACAGCTTCCTGCGTCGTCATGTCTACGGCGCTTCTCGTCCAAGGGTAGGCAAGAACGGTGCCACCGTCATCACGTTCCTTATTTCCGCCGTCGGCCACGAGATTGTCATGGCTTGCATCACCAAGAAGCTTCGAGGATACGGCTTCGTCTGTCAGATGCTTCAGCTCCCTATCGTGGTGCTACAGCGTACTCGATGGGTACGTGGTCGTGAGACGCTCAACAACGTGTGCTTTTGGTGCTCCATGGTCCTGGGGCTCAGTTTGGTATGTCCTTCACTTTTCTTCGTGTCCAGACGTTTACTAACAATCGTAGATCTGTGCTCTCTACGTCCTCATGTAGATGGATGCAACACATGTGGGAACTTTTATATACACAAAACATGGGATTGGATTGGCTTGGAAGAAGTCTTATTATAGATAGGTAGACGGTAAAAGGCATTTCGGCGCATATACCCATTGCTGCAGATGTTTGATATCATGAAATGGACATTACTGTTTCAATGCTCGCCTTGATCCAGGGCCTTTGTCCCCACATCAGCGAATTATGCCTGTAATATTTGGTGATATAGTTGTCAAAATAACACACTCTCCGACGAGTTCCCAAGCCCAGGTGGTATTACTACTGTTTTCATGGTAAACGCACAATGTCACATTTCACATCGCAAAAGGCACAAATCTTAAAATCGTTCTATGCTTCATTGCATCTACCTCATATCATTCATCGAGCTAGAGTTACACCCCGTCTTGAGACCGGGGAATTAAAAAACGAGTTATTACCCGCATCAAACCTGGCAAAGACCATTGCTAAACCGAAATCCTTCAACTCCGTGACTTTTGTATCCCGTATGTCATGTCTGATCATTTAGTCGACCTCCTCCATGTTGCTGTCACCAGCAGGGGCGGCGGGAGCATCAGCAACCTCCTCGACGGGGGCGGCATCATCCTCCTCAATGTTCAGACCAAGCTGCACAAGCTTGTGGATGCGCTCAGCGAAGCCAGCGGGCTCGTCAATGGTGAAACCAGAGACGAGGAGAGAGGTCTCAAAGAGAAGCTGGACGATGGACTTGACGGTGCGGTCGTTCTCACCATCGGCCTCGACCTTGTTCTTGAGCTCCTGGACAATGGTGCTCTTGGGAGAGATCTCGAAGGTCTTCTTGGAGGACATGTAGCTGGACATGGAGGTGTCACGGAGAGCCTGAGCCTTCATGATACGCTCCATGTTAGCGGACCAACCGAACTGGCCGGTTCGGATGGCGCAGGGAGAGGTGCCAAGCTTGTGGGAAACAACGACCTTCTCAACCTTATCACCGAGGACATTCTTCAGAGCCTTGGCAAGAGCCTCGTACTCCTTCTCCTCGGTCTCACGGGCCTTCTTCTCCTCCTCGGTCTCCTCGAGCTCGAAGTCCTTGGTGATATCGACCAGCTTCTTACCCTCGAACTCCTTGAGCTGAGTCATGGCGTACTCATCAATGGGGTCAACGAGGAAGAGAACCTCGAAGCCCTTCTCCTTGAGGGTGTCAAGGAAGGGAGACTTGGAGACGGCCTTGATGGACTCGCCAGTGATGTAGTACATGTTGTTCTGGTGCTCAGGCATGCGGGTGACGTAGTCAGTGAGGGAAGTAAGCTCATCACCAGACTTGGTCGAGTTGAAGCGGAGAAGCTTGGCAAGGATTCCACGGTTCTGGGAGTCTTCGTGGATTCCGAGCTTCAGGTTCTTGGAGAAGGCATTGTAGAACTTGTCGAACTGCTCCTTGTCCTCAGCAATCTCCTGGAAGAGCTCAAGAGACTTCTTGACGATGTTCTTCTTGATGACCTTCATGATCTTGTTCTGCTGGAGAGTCTCACGAGACAGGTTGAGGGGAAGATCCTCAGAATCGACAACACCCTTGACGAAACCAAGCCACTCGGGGATGAGGTCGGTGGCATCATCAGTGATGAAGACACGGCGGACGTAGAGCTTGATGTTGTTCTTGGTCTTCTTGGTCTCGAACAGGTCGAAGGGAGCGCGCTTGGGCACGAAAAGGATGGCGCGGAACTCAAGCTGACCCTCGACGGAGAAGTGCTTGACAGCGAGGTGGTCCTCCCAGTCGTTGGATAGAGACTTGTAGAAGGAAGCATACTCCTCTTGGGTAATGTCCTGGGGGTTGCGAGTCCAGATGGGCTTCTGCTTGTTGAGCTCCTCCTCCTCAATCGTGGTCTCCTTGATCTTCTTGGTCTTGGGCTTCTTCTCGCCCTCCTCCTCGTCATCGACCTCCTCGATCTTGGGCTTCTTGTCATCACTCTCCTCGGTGACCTCCTCGGTGGCATCCTCATCAGGAACCTCCTTCTCGGTCTCCTTCTCGACGTGGAGGTAGATGGGGTAAGAGATGAACTCGGAGTGCTTCTTGATGACCTCCTTGATCTTAGACTCGTTCAGGTACTCAGTCTGCTCATCCTTGAGGTGGAGGATGATGGAGGTACCGCGGCCGAGCTGCTCGCCCTCGGTGTCGGCAGTGATGGAGAAGGTACCACCAGCGGAAGACTCCCAAACGTACTGCTCGTCATCGTTGTGCTTGGAGATGACGCGCACCTGGTCGGCAACAAGGTAGGCAGAGTAGAAACCGACACCGAACTGACCAATCATGGAAACATCAGCGCCAGCAGTAAGAGCCTCCATGAACTGCTTGGTGCCGGAGCGGGCAATCGTACCAAGGTTGTTGACGAGGTCCTGGGCATGTTAGCTTTGGCCATGCAAATGACTAGCGGTGACAACTTACAGCCTTGGTCATACCAATACCGGTATCCCGGATGGTCAAGGTCTTGTTGACCTTGTCGGGGATGATGTCGATTCGGAGGTCCTTGCCAGACTCGAGCTGGCTAGGGTCCGAAAGGGACTTGTATCGGATCTTGTCGAGCGCATCGGAGGCGTTCGAAACGATTTCTCGAAGGAAAATCTCCTTGTTGGAGTAGACGGTGTTGATGATGAGGGAGAGAAGCTGAGAAATCTCAGCCTGGAACTCGAAAGTCTCAGACATGGTTGCGGGTATCAAAGGAGTCGTGACTGTGAGAAGAATGTTAGAAAAAGAATTCGAATTGTAGTTGAGGCTGTGATTTATAGGCGACGAAGTGGAGGTGAAATGGTATGGAGGGGTAAAGAAGGCGATGGAAATGCAGAGAAGGCCGCCAAAACATAAGCTTTAGGGTCCAACGCTGCTTCGGACAGCGATTGGCAATGACAAGTTCAAAAACAACAAAAATAGCGTTGAATCATGGAGATCGCAAGCTTATGAAAAGGTCGATGGCAGACATCGAGGTTCCGGGGATCAAGAATGGCGGGGGAAGCTATGTGCGTACCTTGGGGGATTCGTAACAAGAAAAAAGGAAATAAACAAGAGAAGATGAACCTCTGGGAGGAAGAAGTGTCTTTGTTCTCAAGTTAAGAGAGAGAGGATGATATGAGAAAGGGAAGAAGAGAAGAAGAAAAAAAAGGCGGCGAGCTGGTGGTGAAGTAGAAAAAAGGGCCAGCAGCTGGAGGGCAGCAGAGCAAGCGGGCTGCCGGGCTGGGCCCCTCCTTCCTCCCTCAACCACCCCCCTGCCATGAGGCTTCCATGGGATTCTACGGTCAGAAAGAGCAAGCACCTACCCACCTCCCGCCTTCCTACAGGCTGCACCCAGCTGCCACCGCCCAGGCAACCGAGTTGCTAGGCGTGCCTGCCCGCCTGCCGTCCACTGCCGCCCGCCTTAGAGGTACCTTGCGTGCTGACCACTGAAAGCCCTAAATTCCGGGTACCTTTGCAGGTACCTCCTACCAAAGCACATGCCCGCGCACCGCCCGCCGCACTTTGGGGGGAGCTGCCCGCACGGCAAACACAGACGCTGCCCCACTGATTGGTCGGATCTTGCTAGAGGATTCTACGGGGTCAGTGCGCGTCAGCCCGTTTCTGTTTTCTGAGGCCATCATGGAAGCTCAAAGATCTGAGGCTGCTCGGCTGCCCGGTGCAAACAATGAATTGAATCCTCCAGACTCATCAAAAATCCGGAATCCATACTGAAACTAGCAAATTTAACGACTTGGCTCCTCTGCCCTCATTTTACTCAACATTGTACGACAGATTCAGCGGATCGTAGTTGGCCACTCGCTCTTTCTAGTCACTTCTACTTTGTGCATCTCGTTCCCAACTGAGTCAAGCCAGGTACATCTCCCTTCGTACCGACAAGGTACCTACCTCCACGTTCCCCGCCATTGAACCAGCAAAACTGGGCGGTCGAATCTTCTAGCCAGCTTGCCAGCCATTGCTCACGGTCAAGCACTGCCTTGTGAGCCAGGACAAATCCAAACTGCAGGTTCGCCAGCACCGCCGCGCAGTCCCCATCCAACCAAACAGCGCACCGAGACGTGAACGCGCATCTGCCTGCGAGCTGCTTAAGCTTTCCTGCGCTGCGCGAGGCGAGCCCATGCACCTGGCGAGGCTGAGCGGGGTGACTTTGTAGGTACATGTAGCTATACTTTCAGCCCCATCATAAAGCGGGCGGCTATGGCCACCTGCAGGATTATCCTATGAGAACGCCTTGAGGAGGCTGATCAGAAGGATTTCTCTAAAGTATCTGTACGAATGAAGATGCCTGGGTCCCATTTGATTGAATTGGTCGTGATTGCACTGATTCATCAAAAATTGCCCAACTGTGGATGTTTCCCTTGGATGATTCCATTGTCTTCCACGCATCTGAAGTTGATGCGGCCCGCGCCAGAAGCTCACCGAGTGTTTAACGCCAACCTTGAGAACTCGTGAAACCAGAGCACAAGTTAGTGCCCACTAACCCCCAGCCTCTCTTTCTATCCAAATGCTGGGCAGGAGTTATTCAACTGGATTATTCTACTTATAACGTCAAAATAGTGAATAAAAAACTGTTCAGCCAAGTGCGTATCTCGTGGGTTGATCATGGCAAGGTCCATCAATCCCATGTCGTGGAGTTGATCCAGTAAATATAGGGTAAGCCCAGCTGAAAGCTCATAAGCAAAACAAAATTAACATACCTGAATCATGAAAAGCTTTATTGTACATGCCGTCTATGTTTTGAGATGTCTATAGTGTACAATGATATCACCAACCCTCATTCATTCTCCAACACCTCGCCAACCTGCCGGTATTGCCTATCCCCATATACAAGCCCGAATCCCTTCTCCCCCATCACGGGTATCATTTCTACCACCTCGCCCACCACAATCACATGGTCCCTTACCTTCACCAACCCCTCCTCCGTCGTGTCCTTGAATACATTACACCTGAGCGCAAACATGATCCCCTCCCTGCTCAAAACCGGAGACCCCCCTCCCTCATCACAACTTCCTTCAAAACCCTCGAGGACGTTGCCGACCAGGTTCCCCCTCGTAAAGTGCGACGCAACTGCTGCACCCGTCGCATCTCCCACCAGAACATGTACAGTAAACGACCCGCTGGCACGTATAGCATCGAGCGTCCGACTCGGAGTCGCAATGTTGAATGTGACGAGCGGTGTGGGAGACAGCGTCAGGGATGTAAAGGAAGACATCGTCATGGCTCGAACGCCGCCGTCGGGGCCGGGCTGGCGGGACGTACACACAACGACCGAGTGCGGGAGCAGCCGCATGATGGAGCGTAGCTGTTCGGGGAGAGGTTCCGATCTCGTCGGGTGGGAAGTCGGTGGTTTCGCCGGCGACGTGTGCCATGATCGAGGGGTCGAGGATGTATGTATCCTTTGAGAGGCGAGTTCTTTTTGTGCGTGGTTAGCGATTGACACTCGGAGAGAACAGAGAGAACCCACGTAGAGATTCCCGTCTTCTTTGCGTCAATGGTCTAGCCATTGAATCATGCGTCCGTCTACATCCTTCGCATAATTTCCATCCGCTGTACTGGACTGTGTTCGTCGAGCCGGGCTTTGTTTCGATCCTGCATCCCTCCACCAAGCTCCGGACCCCAGTGCGCAACGCTCGAGAACTTTTCATGACCGCGCAGATATCATCGTTCCTATTTCCGGCAAGTCAGAAATAGCTCAAGTCAAACAGCAACAAACAATTGATTGTAAAGCCATACCTGCGACAATGATCAAAGCCATCGCTCTTCGGCCTTCGCTCTGCAGAGGAAAATGACGGGGGGTGGTCCTTATCGATAAGACGCCCACCGACCCCGGCCGAGCACCGAATCGCGAGCATCCACTCCAGAGTGCCCATGGAGCCGCCCCAAATTTTACCCGGACGTCCATAGCAGGCTCAACACCACATCGAACGACCACCGATTCACCAGCCTCATCGGAAGCCAATCCTACTCTCAGCGCATCTACTCGCACGACTCGAGCCCAAAGCCCCCCTCATACGCCGCAATGGCGAACCTCCGCACCATGCCCGTGGCTCTCACGCCCACGCGGACGACATCCCTCATCACCTCCAAGCCCACCTCGATCCTCTCTCGCACACAGGTCCGCAACGCAACCTTCATCCCTCGCCCCCGTCGGCCGTACACTTTCACCCAGCTCGTCACCCTGTCCGACGGCTCCTCCTTCACCATGCGCACAACCTCGCCGCTCCCCATCTACCGTGCCTCCAAGGATACCCGCAACACCCTCCTCTGGCAGCCGAGCGAGCAGTCCCTCAAGAACGTGGAGCTCGACGAGGCCGGAAAGCTGGCCGCCTTCCGAGAACGATTCGGCCGTGCCTACGATGCCGGAACTGGGGAGGAGGGAGAATCAGACGGGGGCTACGCAGATCTGATTACTGGTTACGCCCCAGCTCAGGAAGCAGGGAGCATGAGGGATTCAGGTCCAAAGAAGCAAGCAAAGAAGAGAAAGTAAACAATGAATGGGGGAGTATCTGTACCGCAAGATGTCATCTAAAACTACTACTGTACGGCAAGACAGGGACGATCATGGATATGGGTAGTCAATATGTACAACAGCTAAAGCCTCGAGGCTTGTATGATATAAACGTGTCTCCGGACCAGTGTCCTGATTTGGACCCTCACATTCTCCTGCACTACAAATGGGTAATCATGAAATTAAGCTTAGTCCGAGTCGTCATTGATGGTCGCTCGGGCACGGTCAATAGCAGTGTCGCCCGCAGGTTTCGATTGCTGAATGACCGGAGGACGATAGAAGACGGCTTCGTCATCCTCGGCATCCAACTGCATCAGGAACGTCTCCCACTTTTCGATAAGCTGCGATTGTTAGCATTCCAGGTCGTGTGTGCGATTGCGGTGAGCTTACCTCTTTCTGGGCCTCAACAGCACTCTCCAGGAAGGTCTCAACACCACTCTTGAAATCCTCCACCTTTTCCCTCTCGAAACGATCCAGCTCGCTGCGAAGCAACCGGCCCATGTCATCAAACAGCAACCTAGCCTGGACGACTTTGCGCTCCGCCTCGCTGACTTCAGCTCCCACCTGATTTAGACGATCCTGCTGGCTCTTTCCCTGTCGGAGCAGCTTATCTTGCGATGCCTTCTTCTTCTGCATTTCCGACTCTGCTGCGTGCCATGAGTAGAATGCCTTTTGACGTTGACCAAACGCCTGTTTGACTGAACCAATGAGCCTAATGTACTCTTCGATGATGATACCGAAAGTCAAGACATCCTGCTGAGCTTGGCGGTCGTAGACGTCTTTGATTGTAAGCTGTAGTTCGGAGAGAGCATCGAGAGGTCCCGACAGGGAGGGCGACAGCTCAACAGTTGAGAGAGCATGAAGTGAGGCAGAAAAGTCACCAGCAGCTTCAGCCATCATCTTTCGTTGAGCAACCATGGTTTCCATTGCCTTGAGAAGAGCCTTGAGTTGGCTCTCGAGAGCATCCAAGTAGACCTTGCGATCGTGGAACCAATCATCTTGCTCCACAAACTTGCTTCCACCTCCAACACTGATACCCAGTGATCCAAATACGCCCTTGCTCTCGGTAGGAAGAGGCTCTCTTCGCTCCTTGTGCTTGACATCGACATTGAATGCTTCACTCTCAAGAAATAACTTCAGATCGGGGTCGTGTTGCAGGGTTGAGTGGATTGCAATCTTGTTTAGCATCTTCTCCAAAGCAGCTCGTCGGCTCTCAACAAAGTTACTGTCGAAACGACCGACGGCTTGCTTCTCGGGAGGAGGGGGGACAACAATTCCTGGGTTGTTGCCATGAAGAGTGTTGTAAAGCCAGAGGAAATCCCGATACCGGCGCTTGACTTCGAACTCGGGCTGCTTGTACCCTTTGGAGGTGGTCTGAACGGTCAGCTGCGTCAAAATAGACGATTGTCGGGACTTACCTTGGTTCGCACAGAGTAAACGATATGAGAACTAGTCAAATCGCCAACTTTGTGAGGATCTCCCACGCTAATATGAAAGCTCGGCTTGGCTGCCTGCTCGACGCTGACACTGGGTCGAGTGCTGGTCCTGATGTTGCTGGGTGTCGCGGCATCAACGGGAGGTGGCGGACGAGGGCCTTGAGCTCCCTCGTTATCATCGTCGTCGATGCGATGAGGATCCGCAGGTCGTCGAACTTGCTGTTGAGCCTGGGGCATCGTGGTACGAATCACCATTTGCTCCTTCTGGGGAGGCACGGGGGGGGAATCCTGACCGGCGCCATTGTCGTCAGAGACGGCGCCGAGGGGCCCGAGGGGGTCATCGACAGCTTCGAGACGAGTAGGTTGAGCGACGAGGCGACGGGGACCACGCGATGGTCGAGGGGCAGAGGAGGCAGCGGGAGTGGCGGAGGTGGACGGCGCCGATGAGGATTCGGGTTGGGAGGTGGAGGTGGACTGGGACTCGGCCCAGGGCGATTCCTCGACGTCCATGGCTCTGAAGTAGTGAAGCGAGCGAGCTGAGGCTATTCAGAGGCACTGCCCGAGGACAGAGGTGGGATTGACGGGTGGTGAGAGGTGATGCGATGAAGGTGCTGTCAATGTAAGGTACCTCTCCGTAGGTCAAAGCGGCCGAAGCTTGGGGCCTGGCATGAAGAATGTGGATAAGGCAGGACCGAGGAGGAGAAGGGACGTCAGTGATGGCCCCACTATCCACTGTCTCTGTAGGTGCCTACTTGCCTACCTACCTACAGTAGGTCTGCTTATGGCATTTCAAAGAGGCTCTGCTGGTAACGTAGGTATTTAGGTAGGTCATATCAACATCAAGACATCCAATGTCGATCGATTATTTTGTTTCATGAATCTCTCAAGAATTGCCCCTCCCTACCATTGTCCTTTCAAGTTTCATACTGCTTCGCTCCTCTACTAAGCCCTCCTAGTCCCAGCTCAAGATCCCGCTGTCAACACGCCAGCTTTCTGTTCGCTTTCGCTTGCGTCCCTGTGTCGCTGGTCCGATTATGCTGTTCGCGTAAGCCTCCTAACGCTCAGCGTCGTAACAGCCTCCCGCTATTAATAGATTCATCCTAGTGAACTTGACCTTCATGACAGGCGTCTTTTTGGTTGGGAATGCACTGATTTGATCTGGCGTGATCATCACCTCCTTGCCCTTCTTCTTATGCGTTCCAGGCGCAGTCCCGCTTGTTCCACTTGGCCCTGTCGTGCCGCTTGCACGCGCTGCATCCGCAGCATTGCCCGCAGTGACATCAGTACCAGTCATGGTGGCATCTAATCCAGCGTGCTGCTGAGCTGCCTTTTGGGGATCCGCAGGCAGCTCAACATCCCATAGCCGCACGGTGCCGTCTTGGCCACCCGAGGCCAACACGTTGGACTCGACGCTGAAGCTCAGAGACCAGATTCCACCTTTCCCATGGCCTCGCGATCTTTTGATGCGGGTTCCCTTGGCAATATCCCAGAAGATGATGTTACCAGCACAGTCTGCGCTGGCCAAGATCTTGCCGTTGGGAGCACACTCGAGTGCGCTAATGTAGTCGGTATGTCCAGTGAATACTCGTACGCAGGAACCTGTCACTACGGACCACATGCGAATCGACTTGTCCGTCTCATCGGATGCAGAAAAGATGTACAGACCATTCGGATGCCACGTAAGAGCTGAAACGCTCGTGTCGTGACCAACCAACATTCGTTGTGGTGAGGCATGGTCTTGCATCCATACCCGAACAACCTTGTCGTAACCACCGCTCACAAAGTAGTGGCCATGAGGGCCCCAGAGGGACCTGAAAATAGGACCATCGTGCGATTTGTAGAGACAGAGGCAGGTCCAGGACTCAAGAGACCACATACGAATGTGTCCGTCGGCAGAAGACGACAGAAGAAGTTTGGACCTTGTGTCGATGGCCGAATTAGTTTTGCCTTCTTCGCCAAACAGCTTCTGGGGAAGACCAGAGGTGGAATCTGAGAAGGAAACGTCGTAGACAGGGGCAGCATGCCCGATGAGTTTGCGGCTGTTGAATTTGGAATCCTTTTCGTGAGGGATCTGGGTTGGAAGTGCCGAGCCATCAAGCGACCACACCCGAATGTAGGATTCAGTTGTGCCCGCAGCAACCATCTGACCGTCGTTGGAAAAGTCCATACATGAAATGCTGTCATGTGTGTTAGTTTGATCCAGTCCTCGGCCTACAAGCACTTACCTTCCGAGAGTATTATGGAAGGTGAACATGCATGCGCTGATTGGTACACCCACTCCGCCGGGCTGTCCTTCAATCTTAAACCTATCTCGGTTCTCTCGAACCTTTTGCATCTCCAACATAATGTCTCGGGGCCGAGAAGGAGGCAACGGCAGATCGGCTCTGCTTGGTGCATCGGCGTCTTCCTCCCTCTTAATCTTCTGGTCGAACTCCTCTAACAAGCTCGGCCTTCCGGCGGGTGGTGGCTTAATCCGCTCCATGTCCTCGATCTCGGCGCGAACATCGTCTCTAAGGTCAGTATCCATTGGGAGGAAACCCAGCTTGAGGGGAGCTGTTGGATCCAGAACATCCTTGTTGGACAGACCGATGTTGACACCGGGGATTCCCTCATTGGCGTCAACCTCTTCGATTTCCATGTTCCTCGACCTGCGATACACAGCCTCAAAGCTGAACGGGGTAATGGGCCCCCGAGCCGTGGAATCAATCTGGCAGTAGAAAACAAGCAAATGTCGAATGACGGCGCCACCTTGCTCTGACTCGCGTTCTAGGAAGTTGAACAGATCGCCAGTGGCATGCTGATTTAGAGGGATTCGATACTTGTTTTCCCGGTAGAGTTTGGTGACAGAATTCTCGTTAATGTGCTGCGGTAATGTTACAGTTGCAAAGGTCTTGAGGTCGTCTGCGTGAACTGTTTTGAAATGGGGCCCGACATCTCGGAGGAAGACCTTGGCATCCTCCGTATAGGCATTGTTTACAAGTTCCAGGTAGGAATATACGAAAATCGGCCACAACAATTTGGAAAGTTCAAACTTTACAAATCAGCAAAAGTTTGCTAGCAAAGGGAAGAACATACCTTGTAAAGCTCAAGGTTATTCTCAACCCAGTCTCGCAGAAGGGCAAACGCCTTTGTGTATTTCTTGGGACCAAGATTGGCCAGTTGTTGGAGGGGCTTTCCATCTGGCCCAAGGTGTTTCGATTCCTGTCGGAACACCTCCTCAGTCCGATTGAAACCTCTTTTCAGTAGATAGTCGGTTACCTGGTCGAAATTAGTTATTTGTTCGTTTGGTAATGCGCAGCAAACAGAGTTTGACTCTTCGCCGTGGTTGACGAAGACATTCATATTCGGTGTAGTAAGTTTCCCAACCCTCGCAAGCTCTATTTTGTCATGGCTAATGTATCTCAAGTGTAGCCAGGCAAGAAGGGCATCGTGGGAAGGGAGAACGAAGATACACGTCAGGGCGAACAAAGACATGAAAGGGGACTCTATTGTTGCTCGGGCCCATATGTGACCTCAATGAAGAACAAAGGCCGGCAAAGATGACGGAGAAAATGAAATACTCACTATCTGGTTGAGATTTTGGTTCGACATGGCACCGCCAGTGCTTGTCTGACCTGTCGTGGTAGTCGCATGATTCGCGGCTGGAGGAGTTGCGGCTTGCCCCGTGTAGCTGCCAGGCGCCGCAGCGCCGGCGGGTGCTGGAGCTGACATGGTGGTGTTGAGAAGCGGTGAATGATAGAAGCGTTACAGTAGGCCGACCGAGGGATGAAATTAATTCAGAGAAGCGATGTGTGGTGAAGCTCTCATGACACAGGCCCTTGTCGTTAACGCGGTTGCAAGCCTGCGAAAGACCGCCTACGCCTGGTACGCGTGGGGGCGAAAGCACGGCGCAGACTTTACAAGAACAACCCAGAAGTCCGATATGATGAAATAGGTGCCTGATGTGTGAATAGGTATTCGAGCCGTAGTTATGAGGATTATTAACCCGGCAGAGCTGATGAATATGGTTGAGCTAAAGGTTGAAATACTGACGGTCGCGCTGAGGAGCCCTGGCCAGAGCAACCTCAGTTAACCGAAGATTAAGCGGAGTATGCTACAAAAGGCGGGAGGTTTCACTGACAGTCACTTGGATTGAAGTAACTACCTTAAGTTGTGCTATGAGAAATAAAACAGCCCTTGGGGTTATTCAGAATTGATATTCCTACGAGCAAGAGAAATTCTCGCAATGAGCTGCATATCGTTGTGGTAGCTTCTTGTCATCATTATCAGGAATCACGGTGGGACAAGGTGTGGCGCGCATCCATGTGGGGATACGTACCTACATGATTCCAGCCCCATTGCGGCCCCGTTGTTGAGTCCGCCGCCTCTCTGCAACCATTCTTTTTTCATTGATGGTGATGATTTCGCAACACTGAGCTCTGTCCTGTCATCAGATTCTTCAAAAGCATACGTCTCTGTAATTTTTGACAGAGAAACACTAGGCGTCAATACCGATCTTGGCTCGAATTTAGAGAATCCGTCATCATGGAATCGTCACAGGATGTTCCTATGGGAAACACCGATGACGGTCCTCGGCATGTCCCTTTCACCGTGGCAGAAAACATCAAGCAGCTTAATGAGATTGACAAGAGCATCGTTCAGCTCATGAGCCATACCGCTACAGCACTCAATTCGCTTACGCTACCGCCCAACCCAACTGGGAACCCACCTGCAGAAGGCACTGCACCATCACTGGATGCGCCCGCACAGAAAGAAGCCTTTCGAACTTCCACGGACTCGTTCCTCACTACGCTTCACACAATCGATGTCAAGATCAAGCGCCAGATCATGGCACTCGAAGAAGCAGGCATCGTGAACCTTTCCAATCTACAACGACAAGACCCCAATGGACCAGCCAAGCCATCGTTGAAACCGAATGGCGTAGGGGCAGTAGGAAACCTGGATGTCGGTTGGTTGAACAGTCGAGGGACGCGAGTTGAGCGAGATATGGAAGCCGAACTTTGGGGCAAGGCAAAAGATTTATTAGAGAAGGAGGGGCATTCGATAAAATTGGAGTAGGGATTTGTTCAGATGGATGCAGGAAGACATGGAACTGGCGTTGGGGATACACTGTTATTGAGAGGTTGGCTGAGGTCTGACTTTGATGCACTTATTGGTTGAGGTCAGAAAGGGATGTGTTTCTTTGGTCTAACGAAAATGCTCAGGTCAAGTATTCGTTTGCGTACCAGGAGTAGTACAAGGTCCCGGGAAATGGTTGGCGGCAGGGAGGCCTCAGAAATGATTGTATGGACATTTGCGTACCCCTAGCAGTTCGCCATAGCCGGCTACCCAGTCACTGAAGATGACCATCTTGGCGGGCCTCCGCATAGGCGCAATCGAAAGAAGTCTTGGGGAGCTCCCAATTTTGTCAAAGATGAGCTGCGGTCTTGATGACGCGGCCTTGGAGTACGTAGGTCAACGCCAAAGGGGTAAGATGGTCAGTGATGGGAGATGAGGGAACGATGACGAAAGCCACGACAACGGAATCTGCGTTTCTTTAGAATATCAATAGGAATTGGCAGCAATGGATGATTGCAGTTGGTTGGACGATGGCCACCACGGAATTCATTGAGAGCTGATCACGGTAGACGGGCTGAAACATGGCCGAACAACCTCAAAATATTCAAGTACCTAGGTAGCCTGCAATGTATGATGACAAGATGGGTTAGCTATTGCCACTATTGCTTGAGCCCAGCCAGCCGGTATGGAGACGAGATTCTGAGAGGTCGAAATAAGAATTGACAAGCCCTGATTCGTGTTCACGATATGGATGGATGCCTCACTAGACCCAGGAACCGTAGAGATGCATGACTAGCGAGATGACAAGGGCAAGCAAGTCTCAAGCCAAGACATTCTGAGTGCGGTTGCTGTACGAAGTGTGAATAGATGGTGAATCTGTAGGAATGCTCGCCAGTAGCCACTTACCTAGCTATGGTCTTACCTGGATACCTGGAGGTAAGATGGGATAACCCTCTACAGATATCTACAAGGCATCTCACCTGAATGGCGTTCTTGAACATTGTCAAACTACCCAACTCACTTCTCGTGCCAACTTCTTGGCCAACATGAACACGGCTGTATCGGATGTGCCACGGAGGCATTAGCGGTCGCTCCACTGTTGACCTGGCATTTGGGGCAATTGGGGCAATTGGGTGTGCCGCTCCCGGAAGAAAAAGGTACCAACAGCCAATCATCGCCAAGGCATAAAGAACCTGACCTCTTTCTGAATGCCCAGCATGTCGTACGGGCCTACGACGTACGGCAATATGTAATGCTACGGTCCTGATGCTCCGCGTAGCCCCCGCTAGCGTTAGATTGGATGGATGGCTTCCACTGGGCTGTCGCAATCAACGGCATCCGCAGCCCGACGACCACGGCGCTTCTGCTCTTTCCGTAGTATCCGCTGGTTCCCCGTGGGCGCTTTATCTTCCGTAGACAGCCTTTTCTTCTGTTTCTGTGCGTGTACCTGGAACTTTACCTTTAATCTGCACTCTCGCCCATCACGGCCTTCACCTTTACTTCTTCTGCCAGGCGCAGCCATTCATTTATTCAGCTCCAGCTCCAAACCCCGGCCTCGCTTATCAAGCCTTCCCCTCCGTCGCGACAATCCAACCGTCATACCTCCACTAATACCCTTTGTTGACGATCCCCCGCCGTTCTGCGACACAACGTGTGTGATTTGCGACGAGAGGGTTGCCTTTGGTTGCAGCGAGCGTATCGAGTCGGATTAGAAACGCGACTTCAAACAGAGGACAGCAATGGCTGTGGGATATAGGAGTAGGGCCATTGCTGCCCTCTCCGCCGTTGTATTTGCATTCAGCAACATGGCGGAAGCCCACGAACACGATACGAGCCACATTCCCGAAGGCGAGACGGTCTCTCTGGAGCCGATGGTGAGTTATTTGAAGGATCGAGATAGCAACAGAGTCTGACTGAACAGGACACAATCCTATGGATTCACATCCTCATCCAAATGCTGGCCTATGGTGTCATATTTCCCGTTGGCATGGTGCTAGGTGTACGTTTAATCGGATCATCCGGATACGCCTTGTAGTTGCTGATTGTAGAGTAGATGACCAAAAATCGTTGGCACGTACCGTGCCAAGCCGTCGGAACGATTCTCGCGATCCTGGGATTCTTCCTCGGCCACGCGCACAAAGGCCGAGAATTCATTCCCAACCATGTCCACGGCACGTTCGCCCACATCCTCCAACTTCTCCTCGTCGGGCAGGTGGTCCTGGGACTCTACCTGAAGGGACACTGGGAAAAGGGCATCAATGGCAAGATTCGAAAGTTGATCCGCCCGTTCCATTCCGTCATTGGCAAGCTCATGCCTGTCCTCGCATGGACACAAATGATTTTTGGCGGAATTACGGCACTCGGCTTCTGCCAGGGCGACCACACAGGCCAATGCGCGGCCCATTTCATCATGGGAGGCGCCTTTATTGCCTACGGCATCATCCTCACGATTATACTCAATGTTGGCCAGAATTGGATCCGAAAGCGTGGTCGGTCTCAGGAATTCTACGACAGCGCCGTCATTGCTGCGTGGGGTTGCGTCAACACCTTCACCGAACACCGATGGGGAGGTCCTTGGGTCAAGAATGACTGGCAGCACACTACAATGGGTGTCATCTGGTGGGCCGCCGGACTCGTCGGCATCTGGCTCAGCAAGGATCGTGATGGGAACCCTAAGCGAAACTTCATTCCCGGGTTTGTCATCTTCATCACTGGTTGGGCCATGTCGGCGCATCCCCAGGAGCTTCATGTCAGCGAGGTCACCCACTCCATGTTTGGTTACACTCTGATGGCGGTTGGCCTGACCCGAATCATCGAAATCGCCTTCATCCTGCGGGACGCGCAGAGCATTTCCGAGAATGGCCGCTCCGTCAATAGTTTCCAGTATATTCCGGTTTTTGTAAGTTGCCCGCAGACCTCGTGTGGATTATACTAACTCTGGCAGCTTCTATACGCCTCGGGCTTCATGTTCCAGGGTGCCACAGAAGAGCAGATGAATCTCGTTGCTGGCTCCAGCATGGATCATGTCTCGTACATTCTGATCCTCTTCTCACTTGCCTCTCTCGTCTTCCTCTTTGCCAACATGCTGATCCACCTCTGGGACCGGCTTGCAAACGCCGATTCAGGCACCAAGGACTTGAACAGTGGTTACACTCACGTCAATGGTCTTGCTGTCGAGGATGGCCAAATTCACGATGCTCAAGAGTTTGAGCTTGGTGAATTAGTCAGTGATGATGAGGATGAGAATAGGCGGATGCTGGACAGAACCAGTCTGGACACGCCAAGCACCCTGGGCAAGAACAATGAGACACGGGTTCACTAAACCCTCGACGGAAGCATTTTAATGAGCGAAGAGCATAATTATGGCATTGGATGGCGTCTCAACGGCTGTATATGAAAAGAACATGTAGATTGTATAAAAAGTCACTCGGTGACTATACTACACATTTGAATGGTTTGCAAAGGAGCGTGATGGTGGTTAAGGTCAAGGGCCCCGATGATTGTCCGCCCATGGTCTTCTATCAAAACGAATATGTAGGCTGATGCTTGATGGAATAAAATCTGATGATATTCTATGAGTGTCTGTGCGATGTGTGAGCAAGACGCATCTCCGATTCCTCTTCCGTTTCCTTGGTGACCAGTCAGCAACTCACTTCTCAATAAGACGAACTTGGAATGTCCGAAGTAGCCATGATGTTAATCTTTGGCTCGGTGGTGACATTCCGCATCACAGAGTGCTCTGCTGTAAGGCATCGACGTGAATATAGGTCAAGTGGCTTAGGGGTGATCATCTATGACGAGTATGCAGGAGGGAAAGGATATCCGACAGAGTTCCTAAATGCATGGACACGTCCCTAACGCGTCCCTGGCGCGTCGGTGACTGTTTCCTCATTCAAAATTTTCTTTAACAGGAACAGGAGGGGTGTTTGAATAGTAAGGAGAGAGGTCATGTCGCTGAGGATGTTGTCCAGGGTCCCCTTCGGTGCTGCATGATACGCCGAGCTTGAATGAGGTTCTAACAAACGGGAAGACAACACATACTTGAGATGATGAATTGAAGTCTTAGATGGTATCTTCAAGGTAAATACTTCCATACTGATTCGATCTGAAGGAGGTTCCCTTTACCTAAGGGTTCGC